>PVLD010000413.1:145553-294191 GCA_004027595.1 Dinomys branickii | reverse complement strand
ATTACCCAGTAATTTGAATTCTGTTATCGCAGCACAAAAAGGATGGAGATAGCATCCTTCATGCCCATGACAAAGAAGAGGAGAAAACAGGGGAGGAGGGGAGGGGAGGGGAGGGGAGGGGAGAGGAGAGAGAAACCATGAAGTCTGAGAAGATAAAGCCAGGCCTGCGGGTTATACCTTGGGAAGAGCTTTGGTATGGCTACAGGTGCATGGGACAAACTGGTGCAACTGCTCCAGGCCAATGAAGGGTTTGAAGGAATTGTGTAGCCGAAGAACTGAAGAGCCAGAAGTGTCCAAAATGTAAGCCAACCACTAGCTTCCAAATGGCTTCACCTCCTTTAAAACCTCCAGCAAAGGTGTAGCCCAGTGCTGCTTCCAGATGGGAAGAGAGACATTAATGGTTGGGAAAATGCCATGAAGGGCACATCAGGGGCTGCAGGGAATGGAGAACAGAGAGGTTCTTCCCGGAGAGCAGGGGTGGAGTCTTCAGTACCTCTGGTTCGGAGGAGGAAGGTTTCTCAGTGACTACCTGGTAACAGGCAGCGCTGCCGTGTGTGTCTCTCTTCTCCTTTCCCAGAGGGAGGCTCAGCTAGCCACACATAGGGTATATATGGGGGAGGGATGTTAGTTGGTAGATTGGCTCTTATGTCTAAAGCTGCAGAGCCACAGAGAGGTCTGTGTATCCTTGGAGGTCCTGGAATTAATCTGGAGGCTGGGGCTGGGGCTGGAGGTTGGGGTTGCCTCCATGAAGTGCCCACATAGGGGAGCAAGTGCTAAGCACATATTTGATGACCAGCGTGGGAGCCCATGGCAGGGCTTAACTGTTCACCCAGCCACTCCTTTCCTCCTCGCATCCAGCCAGGTGACATCGCCCACCCTGTGATTTGTGCAGGGCAATGGCTGGAAGTCACATGTGCTGTCCAGGACCTGGCCCATGTGACTCTCCTCTAAACCCTCCCCTGTCCCCTCCCTTCCTGTCCATCATAGCTGTGAGGACCCAGCAGATCCCTCTCTGAGGACCGTGGAGTGATGGAAGGAGTCTGGACCCAATATCCATGTGAGTCAGAATCTACTTCCCACCTGCCCTGGCCTGAGACAGCAGTGAGGAATAAACACGCTGTGCTAAGACAGTAGAAGCCTTGGGGTGCTTGGTACAGCTGTCTGTCTCCCCTCACGCATTCAGGGTGGCTGTCTGTCCAAACTCACCCAGATACCATGGGGTAGACCAGGATACACTGGAGTCGTGGTCTCAAACTTGGCTCTGTGGAAAAACATGATCAGAATCACTTGGGAACTTTTCAAAATACGAATCTTTTGGTTGTACTCCAAAAACACCATTGCTATAGTTTTTGAGGGGCAAGAAGAGGGGGATCTAAAGCTATTTTTAACATATTCCCTGGGTGATTCTGCTGCCTGGCCAATGTTGACAAGCACCAAATGCCAACAGCTAAGAAGCCATGTCAGATGGGTGGGAAGGTCAGCGAATTTATTGTCCGTTCTGAGTGGAAGGGGGGCTATTAATAATTACACTGGGAAATCAGGCACTAAACAGGATTTTCCCAGGCAAACTGGCACTTAAGGGCCCCTGCACAAGAGCAAAAGATGGGACAGTTCTACTCTCTACTCAAAAAATGCTATTTCCTGCTAAGAGAGTTCGCAATTTTTCTTGAGAGTACTGTCTGCCCTCTGGGCAGGACAGAGCTGGTCTTGGAGCCAAGGTCGAGGCTGGATTTTGTGGGGAGTCGGGGGGAGCCCCAGATGCTGGATGTGATGAACACAAGGGGCTCAGAGGGTGGGGGAAAGAGATGGTATTCGGTGTGGCCCACAAAGAGCTGAGAAGCAGAGAAGGCTTCACAGCCATCACTAAGAGCAGGAAGTGGAGGGAACGGTTCTCTGACAGAGATCAAGAGGAGCTCAGAATAGGCAGAGTGCAGAGCCAGGATCTCACCTGCGGCGGGAGAGGGAAGGAGAGGAGCAGCCACGACAACTTTTGCAAGAGGGAATTTTGTGTCGCCAGCTCTGTGGAGTGTTCACCATGCTGACTCTAAGCCTGCACAGGAAGGAGCGGAGGTGGGCTCCTGTTCACTGCTGAAAGCACACCGAAATGACTTTGATGTTTCCAAAGATATGGCATCAAGGGGATACCTTAGGCTCTCCAAGTCTCACATGCAGGAAAGCCCACATGCGCAGGGTGCATTCACGATGAAGCCTAACACAGAGTGTCAGGAGACGGCAGATGTGGGGACACTCACTTTGTGAATGAGGCTGAACCTTAAATTAGCTAGAGTTCTTCTTTTGTAAGGAGTGTGTGTGTGTGTGTGTGTGTGTGCGTGTGTCCCCGCTACAGTTCTTCTGTCAGCATCTCCTGGGGCTGCTTGGTTAGAATGCAGATTCATCCCAGGTTTGCTGAATCTTTGCTGGTGTGGCCCAAAGTCAGAGTCTCCGGGGAGCTGGGGATATAGCTCAGTGGAATAAGCACCTGCCTAGCAAGCGCAGGGTCCTGAGTTCAATCCCCAGTACCGCCAAAAAAACCAGTCTCGGCAGGTGCCCCTGGGGATTCTCAGGCCTGTTTTCTGAGATTAACGCCTTTAAGCAAAGGTAAGATAAGAGGCAGAGCAAGGCCAAATAAATAACAGAAACTGTGGGACAGAAATGGAGAAAGCAGAGTCAGGACGGCGTGTCAAAATACCAGAAACCCACAGATAGAGGTCACCCTGTCTCCTAGGGCCCCCAGGCATGCGCAAAACCAAAGTGCCTGACCCTGGCCTTCACTCAACCTCATTTGTGTGGCAGTTTTCACCTCTGCCATGGGCTGTGGATGTTGTGACACTTCCTCTAAAAATCTCCCTCCCCCAAGGGTGGGCTGAGTCAGGTACTTCATGAGGCTACGACTACCGGCCCAGATGTAGAAGATTCTTCCGTGGCCCCCGGACTTTAGATTCTTCTGTAACACCCAGCCTTTCAGAGACCCAGAGTCTGGCCGTGAGCTCCTCTCACTGGCCTGCTCCTGCCCTGTGGAGTGGGCCTTCGCTTCTTTTGCTTACTCTTGTTACGTCTCTTTAGTAAACCTCACTCTTGCTACTCCTCTGAGTGCCCTGCTCAGTTCTTTGTTCAGGACACCAACAACTTGGAAGCGACTCCCCAGAGATGCGATGCTGGATCCCCGATTCCCTAGAATGAATTCCTTGCTGTCTCTCCTTTCTGCCTCTCTGTCTCTTCCTACAGACACACACACACCCTATTGGTTCTGCTTCTCTGTTGAACTCTAAAACAGTTCCCTGACACAGTCACTGAATCCTATAGGCACCCCAAAACTGTCTTCCGCTCTGGTGGGAGTGGAGTGGGTCCTGCCACCCTACTCACTAGCAGTGTCTGGAAGCATAAGGGACCCCGTGAGTCCTCTCTAATCCCCATGAGAGAGAGAGAGGGAGGGAGGCAGAGGGGAAGCAGGTGCTGCCGTCTTCATGTCCTCTTCCCTCACATATTGTTGGGAAGGGGAGATATTGTGGGAATGAGGGGACTCAGATCAGACAGTTATATGTGCATTGCTTTTGCTTTGCTATGTAAAGGGAGACAGACTAACCTTCTGTTGGGATCCTGAAGCTTGATTGTGTCAACTCCTTGTCTTGAGAGTCACCCAGGGGATGGGCGGAGCGCACTTCGGGGCGTATCTGGGCGGGTCGCTGAGGTGTGGCCTTGGGCTCTATGTCTGGCTCCTCCCTCTTGGGCTCTGCTTCCCAGCCCCCACGAACTTAGCAATTTCACTCTGCCATGTTTTCCCGCCACATTGCTCCTGCCTTGAAGTCAGCTGGCCATGAACTGAGTCCTCTGAATCTGTGAGGAAAATAAACTACTTCCTCCCTTCTGTTGTGGGTGTCGAGTATTTTGCCCTAATACAACGGCGGGGAACCCATGGCGGGCACGGCGTCGCAGGCACCCAGAGCTCTCTCTGGCAGTAGGAGTCATGTCGCCCCAGCCAAGGTTTGACACATTATCCGCGCGCACAGATAGCAAAGGGCACATGAATTGTACAAAAGCATGCCAAGCGCAAACTTCTACCTTTCAATAAAAAGCTGCTTGTATCATTGAAAGCTCTGTTATTGTGTTTTACTTTTATGACAAAAGATGTTCATGTGTGAGCAGTTCTTTTTCCAGACTAAAGCCTCAGTAGTTGGGCTTAATCGCGGTGTTGGCAGTTTGTGATAAGTAAGTAGGTTTGGGGGTGTGGTTCGGCCACTTGTCTCTAAACGTTTTGTCACCACTGTCCTATCACATTGGTGTATATTAGGAGAAGCCAGCAGTGAGTTCTGAAGCAATGTGTAGCTCTGTAGATGGTGACAAGCTCTCAGTTTACCCACTGAGCTCACCAGCTTTGGCATCAAGCTGGTGCTCGGCCTGTTCCTAGTCAACTACCGACCTTGAAGAAGGCTGTCAGGCATGCTGGGTCTTCCTCCCTCTGGGTGAGGGATCACAGAGCTTCATTCAGGGCATTATTTTCTCTTATGGTCAATCTTGTGTTATTTATTCCATTTCATCACGGTCCTGTAAGCCATAGGTTATATTATCTATGCATCTGTATACATATATATCACCAGTGTACACACACACACATCCCATATAGCCTAAGTGGGTGCAGACTTTCCCATTCAGGTTTGTGTACGTGCACTCCATGACCTTCACACAGTGACAGAAATCACCTGATAATGCAGTTCTCCGGAGGCACCCTGATCCTTAAGTGAGGTATGACTGTTGTTATGATTCATGTCTGGTTGTCTCTCCAGAGCCTCATGCAGTCGTGGGGGCTGATTTTTCAGAGGCGACTGAATCTAGAGTTTGTGACTGAGTCATGGTCCAATGCTGGGATTGAGGGTGTCAGTGCTACACCCGCCCTGGAGTGGGCAGCCTGCACACAATGTAAGGGACAGAAGTGGCTTGTTCTCTCTCTCTCTCTCTCTCTCTCTCTCTCTCTCTCTCTCTTCCTCTCTCACTGCTTTTGCTGTCTTCCACTACCGTACATGGCCGCCCCTCTGCCATGTGCCTCTCTGCTTTTGGATCCAGCCGACTGTGGACCGAAACCTCTACAAACTGTGGGCTAAATAAACCTTTCCCCCTTGAAATTTGGGGTCAGGTATTTTGTCTCAGCAATGAGAAAAGTAGCTAAGATAACTGTACTCCTTATTTATCTTCACATTATATCTGATTTATCTATGTATTGTATTTGCTGACTTTTTGATATGAATGTTGAACATTTATTACATTCCACCATTTTTCTGGCCACCTTTCTTCTGTCTGCTCGTTTTATTTTTAGTTCTTCTATTGTTACCGTGAAATTTTAATCTGTAATATTCTAAGATCTCAATTTTTGTTATGTCAGCTTTGTACAGCATGATCGGATTCTCCATTTCATATAATGAAGATATTTTCTTTATCTTTTCTTTTTTCTCTCTCTCCCCTTTCATTCCACATTCTGGGAAAATGTTTTTGTTTTTACATTGTGTTGAAATTAATATTTACATTCACTTCTAAACAACAAATTCCTCTGTGCTGAGCTCATCGTTGACTATAAAAGTTCAAAATCAATTCCTGCGTGGTGTTATTTTGATTATTCTATGCTATGCTGAAGGGTAGGGTTACTTTCTTTTCTGGGAGCCCAGTGGAAAGATCCATGGACTAATTAAAATAAAATGTTCTTAGCTTCAATGTCAAAAGGATATTCCTTTTTAGGGTACACTGGTTACTTAACATCTCAAGATGTTTTTGTTTGCTTAATATTTGATCTATGTCTTTCTTGGATAGCTTTCTGTTTTTCCTGGAGTTGTTAATTTTCTGTTCTGTATTCTCATAATGGAAGGTCTCTTCAAATTTTCCCAATCTTTACCTCTTTACCTCTGACCATTCCAGAGGCACTTTTGCAGGGACCTGCTGTTGTAGTCAGGGTTCACAAAGGAGCAGATAATACAGGACACATAATTTATAGCATTATTTTATAATATTTATCCAAAAATTCAAATGCAGAAGAGAGCAGGAGATCTGTCCACACACCAGAGGCCCAAAGAATACAACTGAGGGCCTGGATCCCATGGCAATGTCCTACATGAGTCTAGCTGAAGACATAGAGCCCATGACAGTGTCTTATGCAAGTCTGTACCAAGGATCTGCCCTGAAGGCCCAAAGATCAGTGGTGGAAGCTAGAAAGTCTGTGCCAGCAGCATGAAAGATCTGTGCCAGCAGGCTGAGGGATCTGCACTGTGGTCAGGAAGCAATGCTCAAAGTAAAAACCATAGCTCTCCCGAAGAGAATCACAGCCATCCTCACTGACAGCAAGGACCCAAGTTCTTCTGATGATGAGAACATCCGAGTTCATATCAGGAAAGCCAGTGTCACGGTCTTCTCCAGGAAAATCAACAGCACACCTCCTCCCCTCCAGTTCTCCTGGTGTTCTCACCTCTCCTCAGGTGGGCCTTGCACACCTAGCACCACGCTGACTCAGTTCAGATGGGTGTTACAAGTTGCCCACTAGTTAATTGACCACACTAGCCTCCTCTAGTCTTGGTCCAGTTTAGGCCAACTACACAGCTTGTGTCTGAGAATTTTTCTCTTTGCATTTCTTTCTTTCTTTTTTTATTTTAAAGAGAATTAAAAAAACAATAAAAATGATACGGAATTTAAAAACAAGATGATAGGAAATGAACAATGATTATTATTTTGCATATTGTTATCTTCAAAGTAGTTGCTCAGATTACCAGATATAGGCAGGTAAAACTGACCAAATAATATAAGCACTAACTCTTTCAATGAACTAATCAACATTAGTAGTATAATTACCTTAGTTATCTTGTGTGTATGTGTGTGTACATATATATATATATATATATATATATACATATATATATATATAATTTTTTTTTTTCCCTCCAAGTTGTTGGATCCTCTGGATTCTGTATCAGGTCTTTCTTGGTTTTCCCCACTATTTGCTATGTATTATCAAGTACTTTCTGTTAAATAAAATCATGAGAGGTCACTGATTTGGACTAGTTTCCCACAGTGGGCCAAACCAAACCAATGTGAAACTTAGGAGCGGTGCTTGAGCTTTGGCTGGTTGCAGGAAGTCCCGCAGTCTTCTGAGCCCCGGCAGTTGGGCTGCCCCGTGGATGAAGCCACAGCCCATCAGGCTGTCTTGTATGTCTCAGTTCCGCTTGTCTGTTAATGCTGCCGATCATGTTGCTGGCTTGAGTTTTCAGAACTTGCTTTGGTGCTGGGAATGTGAGTTGTGTTCTGCTTTTCTTCACTCAAATAAACTCCAATAACCTTAATTAGTCTAAGGAATTGTCCTCTAGGTTTTCTTCTCAGAGTTTTAGTTTTAGCTCTTATGTGTAGGTCTTTGATCCATTTTGGGCTAATTTTGCTACCTATTATGAAGCAAGGGTCCAAATTCCATCTGCAGCCCACAGAGGTCTCGCTTTTCCAGTACCATTTGTCAAAAGGCAGACCTGTGCACCACAGGCTTAGCTGCCAGTGTCCTGAGAAGCTGGCTGTTGTTCTGATCCCTGCTGGTTTGGAAGTAACACATCTATTTCATTTCTTAAGGATTTTCACCTAGTATTGGGAAATTTCACAATAATATTACTTTCTGCGGCTTTTTTCCCCTTTCACTTTGCTGGGTACATGGTTTAGGATTTTTTTTTGTCAAACTGTTTCTTTGGCAATTTCTCTCTTTCATTTCCTCAATTTTCCCTGTATGACTTCTAGTACTAGCTTTTTTTCCTCTCTTATTCTTGTTTTTTTGCTCTTTTCTAATTTCTAATCAATTTTACGGTTTATTTATTTATATCATACAATCATTCCATGTATTGGATTTGTTTTTAGAAGTTAAACTCATGACTCACTTTTCAAGAATTCTTAAAGATATTTTGCTTGTTTCTTTTCATCATGTTGCATTCTTGTTTTTGGAAAATGATCTTTTCTCTTACCTTTTAAATAGTTTTGACATTTCCATTTTCTTCAGAGTTTCTGCATGGTTACTCCATCTCCTTGTTACTTTATCTCTTTGTTTCTAACTTTCACATGTAGAATTTTCCTCAAATAAGTGATAGGCATTGGTGCTTACAAATTAAGGTGCTAAAACATTGATTGAAGGTTCAGGTGGAAGCAGGGATCATCTTTTGATTTGGCTTTTTCGCTGTGGGAACACAAGCATTAGCACGGCATCATTTAATTTATTTTTCCTCATCTAGAACACACTTTCCTGAAGTCTAGAGATCTTTTTTTGTAAATATTTTTATTTGCTCCAAAGCCTATCAGTATGCTTCAGTGAATAATTGATTAATGTTTACTGCTTTGTTGATGCTGTAATAGCAGAAACAGAACTGGAAACTTCAATCAATTGTTTGGTCTTAGGAAAACAGGAGGTTCAGAAATCTCCCTGTCCCTGGGCTTGCCAGCCATTTCTTAGGTACAGGGAGACCCACATCAGTACTGCATTTCCAGTTCTACCTTCAGGAGGGCAGGCAAAAGCAGACAGCAACAATGGCCTCGGAGAGAAGCCGGTCAGCCGTGACCAGATTCACACATGATGTATCTGAGATCCTGTATGTCCTGAGATCGGGGGCAGGGTGAGGTAAAGTGATCAGAGAGCAGCACCGTGCTGCTGAGGGATGGACACAGGGCGGCTGGGTGTAAGGCGCACAAGTCTAAGACAAATATCGGAAAGAGCAGAAATAAGACGTGGACCCTGCAGGAAGAGAGGCGGAGGCTCTCGGTAAACGATTAGAGTCGTGTCTGTCTACCTGTGCTCTGTAGAACACCTCCCTCGTCTTCAGCAAAACAGGAGCCATGGGAAAAATGCTTCTAGGTCACATGTTATCCCTCTTGAAAGTTTTAAAGTTTAATGATGCTCTGAGAGTATATGAGGCTGGAGGTGAAGCAAGCTTTCTTACTTTAGTTCAGCCTTTCTGCAAATTTATTAACCTCCCTATATTTCTGATCCACATAGTAGTCTAGGAAATGCCAGTCCTGCACAGCCAGGGCCCTACCCTCTGCCCTGGCCCCTTTTTGCACTCTCTGCATTGCTTGTGGCTCTGAGGAGGGACCCAGCAGGAGCCTGGATGCCTAAGAAAGTGACCAGGTCCCTCGTTATCTGTCCTCACTGTATGTGGTCCCACTGTGGAGGACCAGGCTTCTCAGCCTCCCTCGAAGGTGAGCAGAACGTGTGGTGGGTGGGTCCCGACCATGTCAGCAGAATGCTGTATACAAGCTCTAGGCTCTGCCCTCCAGGCGAAGGGGTACACCCTGCCCTGCTCCCTTTCATCCTCCTGCCTGGGGCAGGTGAATTCAGTGCAGAGAGCCGGGGAGCAGACCTGAGTGGAAGCTGTGTGTCAAGGGGGAAGAATGGCGTGGACAGAGGTAGCCCGGGTGGCTGCTGTGTGGGACCTCCACAGCTACCCTGAGCTGTTCACTCAGACTCTTCCACAGAGATGCAAATCTCTCTTATTTTAACCATTGTTTTGTCCTCTGTTCCAACGCTGACCTGGAATCTTAACTGATACAGTGCTGTCCAGAACTTGGTTCCTCGTATCATTTACGTGGCATCAAGAGCCCAGGCCGGCTTCTAACTGGGCAGACAGCAGAGCAACAGCTCCCGAGGCACTGCCTGGTGCGTCTTGTGGGCACTGCAAAGGGGACGAAGCCAGCAAATGATTCCAGGGGCCCCGGGCGATGGCGCAATCCTGCGGAGCTCCCATACGCCACCACAGCCCTCTCCTGGCCACACATCCAACACCTCAAAGGAGAGAGTGTCCATCTGGGGCATGATACACATTTCTGAACCATTTCCTGCAGCCAGATCCCCTCATGTCGCTGGACCCTCTTCTTGCCCTCATCATGCTGTTGATCCCTACTGTTCCTCGTCCTCTTCCCCTCCGTGTATCTGCAGCTTGTGCTGAGCTCCAGCTCCAGACCTGTGACCTCATTTGCCTCCGAAGTGAGTGGCTCCTTCACCTCCCTGCCTTCTCCCGCGCAACTCTGCTTGCTGCTGCTTAGCGAAGGTGTCACCATTCTGTCAAAGGCAGAGGTTGATACAAGGCTGGGACTGTGTACTTTGATTCCTGTTCAGGAAAAATATAAGATAAAGGAAGAGCATCACATTCTTAACAAATGAAGATGAGAAATCTGCTCACAGCGCTGAAAAAACAAAATTTAAAAGAATTGTTCTTAGTTAAAAAGAGATGTTTTATTCTGTAGAATTAGTGTGAGACACACACTAGGAAATGTCATAATATACCTCTACTTCTTTTTAAAACCCGATAGATAATTTTACCATAAATATTTATCATCTGGGAAGCCAAGAAGCTGCCCAGGTTGAGGATGTTGCTGATGCAGGAACAGCTGCAGGTGACTAAGATACAGTTTCTGTTCTTCAGAAGCTTGGAGCTGAGTCAGGGAGAAAGACATGAAGGCAAACCTGTTTGTCAGCTTTCTGTCCCTGTGACCAAGTACCTGAAAAACAACCTAAAGACGGGAAGACTTCTTGTAGCTCATAGTTACCGAGGCTTCACAGTCAGGCAACTCCATTACTTTTAGGTCCACATATGATATTAAATAAGCTTGTCTGCCTGCGTAATTCTGGTTGCCGTATTTGGTTTCTGTCTCTGCACAGCCTTGCAGATGGACATGTTGGGTGGATTAATTCTGATTTTACTTCCAATAGTCTGTGGCCCTCTCCGTGCCCTCTGGCCTGTGGCTCCTGAGCAAGCCTCGTCTCAGCTGCAGCACCTCACCCCGATACCTAGAGCCCAGGTCAACTGCAACATTCTGATTCCTTCATCTCTCCAGCGCTTTACTACAGGTAAAGAAGACGAGGGGCAGAGCAGAGCAGTGGGCCGGGTTTAGATCCGTGCTTATGGCCTCGTACGTCTTGGTATAGGGTTTGGGCTTTGTTTTACAGACAGTGAATAAACACTGTAAAAGTGATGAGTACAGTGGGTGAGCACGGAGTTAGGGTGAAGGGCAGCGGTTTTCTCATAAGAGATCGGTAGCCTGAGCCTTTGTCTCCACCAGAAAGGCTGTCTTCCCAAGCGCCGGCTGGAATAACGGCTTTTCTCTTGCAGGACTTGGATGGGAGTTCTGAATTTCTCACCCTAGGCTGTTAATCACCTCCCCCCTCCCCGTTCTGTAAACATGGTACCAAGCAGCTGATGAGTGGCTGAGTCTCAGGGTTCCCCTCCTGAGGTCACTCTGCCTCAGAGTCCTCAGTCTCTTCAGAGCCAACGGACAGGTCACCCTCAGCCTCACCCTGTTCTTCCTCCCTTTCCTGGTAGTTATCCCCCTGAGTCCGATAAATGTGCTGCACTCCGGGCAGGTGGGGCTGGCCCCTCTTGCTGGACAGACCCTGCGTCCTGCCTGTTCTCTTTTGATTCTGTTTCTTTTCTGCAGCCAGAATGTTCTTCCCATCTGTGCTTGTTAAACCCCATCCATCCTTGAGGACTCGGGTCCAGTGTCATTTCCTGCCCCTGGTCTGGTTCCTTTGCCTACAAACTCTCCTGCTGTGCCTCATGCTGTTCTGGTTTGGATGCCTGTGGCTGAGAGATGGCTCCTTTGACCTCTGCAGTGCCTGCCCTGCAGTCCTCCCTCTCCGGGGACACTGAGTCTGTTTAAACTGATGTCATCAGACTGATGGGAAGTTGCAGCTGAAAAGAATAGTAAAGGCATCCATAGAAACAGTCATCAATGCATAGAACCGGCAATCTGTTAGAATAAACTGCTGAACCAAACGTGCAGAACCAAGATGAATTGGCCAGATCTCTTTAGAAGTGAACTGAGGCTATAAATCTAACATCTCTGTCAATAGTCATAGATCTAAACTATATATATATGTATACATGAGGTCATAGATCATACACACACACATAGATCATATGTATAATATACATAAACAAAATGTTTTAGGAGAGAAGCACTGCTCTGTGAGAGAGAGTAGAGAACTCTGTAGATGTGGAAAATGCAAGTGATGGTTTTCATTTTCTGGAAAGGACAAGAGAAGCAGCGCCTGGGCTCACTGTTGCGAATTGCTGCTGTGGGGTGAGCTGGAGATGGAGTCAAAATGTTATAGAAAAGATGCAAAAGTCTTAGCAGAATTAAATGAATAAAACAAAGTTTAGCACACTGATGTCATTCTTTTGCAAATTTTCTCAGTAACTTACATTACTACTTTAAGCTGAATTCTGAATGTTCCTGTTTATTCAGTAACGGCTCTCAAACATCTGGTCTTGTCTGGATCATGCTATAAGCAAAAGCTCAGGTCTGCAGGGAAACCACCGCATTTTACAGGCCATTAGAATTCTATCATATCTTGAAAACACTAAGATACTACTGTAGTGGCTTTCCAGTTTGACCCAATCCCAAATCTTTCTTCAGTTTGCTCTGAACTTGGCTCTAAACAGAATTCAAATAAAGAATATTTCACAGTGTTGGGGCCCATACTCAGATCCTCATTACATACTAGCAAGCACTCAATCACTGAGACACTCCCCTACCCCCAAAGAGAGGAAGTTTGACCTTTCAAATCCAAGCATCTTACCTTTCAACACTGCCTCACACAATGACGCCCCTCTTTATTTACTTCTCAGAGCTCTTTGCTAAGGATTCTGCTTTCTTCTGCTGCAGGAACACGACACCCTAGCACAATGTGAGTATCATATCAGGAACACCTAGCAAAGGGACCCCTGTGTTAGCGGCCCCTCTCCTGGTCAGGCCAACAGGAAGTGCCGACTAACTGTTCAGGGAACAACAACTGTTTGAAGTCAGTAGGTTCCTGAGGTCAGAGCAGAGCTCTGCTCTGGGAGCAGCAGAAGGGACAAAGTCATAGAGGAGTCACGTTCCTATGATTCTGTAGAAGTGTAGGTGAGAGGGGAGGCTCTCAGGGAACTGGGTTCTGCTTAGGAGGCAGGGCCCTCGCTAGAGTGCCAGGCTTAGGTTGTGCTACGTTTGCTGCCAGCTCTTCTGCCAGCATCCTGGCATTCAAAATGGAGTGGCTTTTGCTAATATTTACCCACAGTGTTTAGATTTTCTGCCTTTATGCTCCGTATTTTCCATCAGTCTCCTTAGATGTATAATTTGCCCTCCTGGCTGTGAACCTAAGAACATCAGTAACATCAGGGACATGTTTCCAGCGTGGTTGCTCACCTGTTGGATTTGGCCACCATCCTGCACAAATTCAAAGAGGAGAACAAGGCTTGGGACAGGGCATGTGGGGAGTATTTCTGTGCGCTGTCATCATCGTCTGTCTTTTGTGGGTGAGAGGTGTTGCCACTTCCTTACTGTGGACAAATGCAGACAGTAGTCATCCTGGGTGGATGGCTTCACACCACTCTTTATCCCCTGGGCTGAGTCTACCCTTCTTCTTGCTTTCTGTTTCCTTCTTTCCTTCACACAGCTAACGAGGCCTTTCACTTTTCCTGTGTCCTAGGGGGTCTGAGAAGCCATAGATGTTTCCTCCACGAGACAAAACGTGGGGTTACAACCTTTCTCCTCCCCTCCCTCAAATCAAGAGCCCCCCAGGGTCTCTGGACACTCTGATGAGATGTAAATTTACAAACTGATTCTTCCTTTTTCCTGAAGTTCTTTTCTTAATTTAACTAAATTCGCATACCATAAAAGTTACCACTACAACCACTTCCAGGTGTGCACACTGGTGACCTAAGTACACTCACGTTGTGTAACTCTCTTGCTCTCTTTCTCCCTAGGATTCCTTTTATCTTGGAATACTGAAGTTCTGCACCCTTAAACAGTGACTCCTCACCCTGCCATTCTACTTCCTGTCTCTGTGACTTTGCTTCTCATATACGTAGAGAGCATTTGTCTATCTGAGACTGGCTTATTTCGCTTAGGATGACATCTTGTAGCATGTGTTAAGACTTTTTCCTTTTTATAGCTGAATAGTATTCTATAATTGTGTGTGTGTGTGTGTGTGTGTGTGTGTGTGTGTGTGTGTTCCACTGTGGGCTTATCCATGAATCTGGTGACTGACACTCAGGTTACTCCCACCTTTTGGCTGTTGTGAAAAGTGCTGCTATGAACACGGGTTAGAGTCATCTTTTGAAAATATGTCAGAAAGGACTGAAGAATGGAAAAATGGCAGGTGGGCAGTGGGACTGTTGTGAGGAAGAATTCAAACAAAACAATTTTATTGTTCTTGAAACTTCTTGTAGTCAGGATTTACAAGGAGAAACAAATACAATGCAGGATGCCTAACTATAAGATTATTTTCTAATAGTCACTCAAAGAGTCATATACAAAAAGAATGCAGGAAATCTGTTTACACATTAAAGATCAAAGAATCTACCTGAGGGCCTGGATCCCATGGCAATGTCCTGCATGAGTCCAGCTGAAGACCCAGAGCCTGTAACAGTGCCCCTCATGAGTCCAACTAGAGGCCTAGAACCCATGACAGTGTCTCATGCAGGCCTGTTTCATGCATCTGTGCTGCAAAGGCCCAAAGTTCAGTGGTGGAAGCTAGAAAGTCTTTGCCAGTGGGATGAATGATCCGTGCCAGCAAGCTGAGGGATCTGCACTAGAGCCATGAAGCGATGCTCAGAGTAGGAGCCAGAGTTCCCCTGAAAAGTACCAGGGCCATCCTCAGCAGCACTGAGGTCCTGAGCTCCTCCAATGATGAGAACAGCCAGGTTCCCATCAGGAAAGCCAACAATGACAAGCTTCTCCAGGTGACTGAGAAGGGCACTATCTTCCCCCCGGAGCCGGGAAGCGATGCTCAAGGTGGAGGACCAGAGCTCCCCAAACTGAACCGTAGCCATCGTCAGGGACAACAAAGTCTGGAGCTCCTCCTTGATGAAAACAGCCAAGGTCATCAGGAAGGTCAGCACGACAAGCTCCTCCAGGAAAACTAACAGCTCCAGAGAACCAGCAGCTGCCTAACAGCTTCCCAACAGCTTCTAACGGCTTCTAACCTTCTTCCTCTCTGTTCTGCCTCGTGTGCTGCCAGTAGCAATCCCCAGGTGGCCCCTGACACCCAGCACCATGCTGGTTCAGTTCAGCTGGGCGCTCCAAGCTGACCACCTGTTCTCAATACACCACAAAACTATATTTTAAAAATTCAATTCTAAAAAAATGTGTCACTCTAAATTCTGCCACTAGGAGAAAATTATTGGTAACATGTTGATCTTTTTCTAGCTAGTTTTGTATGTCTATGCCAAATATATTCCAAATAAATGCTCCAAGCTTTTACATTGTTAATAACTTGATTTTTAAAATTCAGCTTTCTTTTGTAAATGTCTTTCCGTATTAATAAGTGTACTTTTATACCATCATTTTGCTAGCAGCCTGCTTTTATCAAGGTACAATACGATTTATATCCTATCCTATAATGGACTAATCTGAATAAGTTTTTTCTAAAGTATGTTATTAACATGAAACAATGTGGTAGCAAGTATTATGATGCATATTACCCTAGTGCCCTTGCCCCATAAGCCCCTAAATCTGGAATTGAGCCAAAGGGTTTGACCTGATGTTTTATTTACTCAGCCCAGTCTGTAAATGGGAAAACCTTGATACCTTAGATCCCTTATTCATATATATTTATGTATGTCAAAGGCACACTTGGCCTCCTAAGTGACAGAGTGAGAGCTTTTCAGACACTAGGGGAACGTTCCATGAGGAGGTGAGCGGCCCGGGGTTATACCACAGTACTGTGTGTGGATGTGCACCAATGCCAGGAAGAGAGTGGGTGGGGTTTGCCACCCTGTGGGATCAGTTAAGGACTCGTCATTAGGGAAGGAGGAAGAAAATCTTGGAACGAGCCAAGCAAATTCTACAAATTCAGTTATAATTCGTGTTGGTCCAGAATGCTGATCAAACCCCAAACAGGCAGCCAGTAACTCAAAACCCTGACCAAAAGGCTCAATTGTCCAATTCTGTTACAAAATGGGGTGCAGGGTGGCATTTCCAGGCAAGTGCAATCTTCAAAGCATTCTAGGCAATAGCACTGTTTAACAAGTAGTCTGTTGGCATCTGCTAGAGAGGGTGGAAGTGGGAGGGACAGGGATGCTAAGGTCATCACAGGGTTCAGGTCCTCAGCTATGCTGGCTAAGATCAGGAGCTGGTTCTCTCCTGGGCAGGGCTTGGAGGGTAGGCAGCAACTTTCACAGGACAAGCTGCCAGGAAAGCAGACTGAGTGGAGGGCGATGTGCAGGCAGCATATCCCACAGGCAGCTGCCAAGCCTCACCTGTGAGGACGGTGGCAGGGAGTGCGGCAGAGGACTGAAGTCTCAGAGCCATCTAACTCTCTAAAAAACCTGTGTGCCTATATTTACCCATCCCATGGGGAGCTCTGGAGTCGGAATGGCCTTTCTAAGATGCCCAGTGGAGACCAGAGGGCTTCAGCTTCGTTAGCTCTTGGAGCCGGACACCCAGAAGGAAGTCTGTGATCTCAAACACAGTGGCTCCCTTGTTGGAGGGCAATGTCAGGATGGAGACTCTGGGTGGCCACCACTGCAGCCTGAGTAAGTCCAAGCAGAAATTTAGCAAGAAGAGCCAGGCAAATGGCTTCATGTTGGAAAGACAGATGTCCTCAGTTCCCTGCTCGTGTCAGAGAACAGCGAACAGCTCTGCTCCACAGCCTCCCTCAGAACTCCCTGCACTCGGCCTTGGCTGCTCGCAAGCACATGTGCTGGTGGCGCCCTCTGGGACTGCGTCTGTGGCGGCCAGGGTCAGCCCTGAGGACGGAGTCTTTCCCGTGTGCAGTGGAGCGGGCACTGACTCCAGAGGAGTCAGAAATCACCCCTAAAGCCCAGAGATTTAAAGAGCGGATATGCAGAGGCTACATGAATTATTCATATATTTCTGTTTGAACAAGAATTCCAACTCCTTATTGTCCCTTCAGTTCTGTCACCCAGCACTGAATGTAATTCCAGCAGTGCTGTGGAACATTCATTTCTTTTCCCTTCTCCTGCTCTTCCTCTTTCTCCTTTAAGGTGCTGGGAATTGTATCCAAGACCTTCACAGCAGGCTCCATCCATTCCTCCCATTTAATTTGAATTTCTTTTTATTTTTTTTTAATTTTGAGACAGAGTCTCACTGAGTTGCTAACTTGCCCAGTCTGGGCTTGAGCTTGTGATTCTCCTGCCCCAGCCTCCCAGGGTGCTGGGATTACAGGTGTGTACCACCTGACCTGGCTAATTTATTCAGTCTTTAAATGTTTTAAAATTGATCATTATACCTCGGTGGGTGCTGAGGTAGATTCGAAGAATTCAGTAACTGAAATGCAGTTCCTGTTGTAAAGGAGTTCACAGCTCAGTTAATAGAGGTCCGTGGAGTGGGTGACAGTTACCAGGATCTCTGGGGACATGGAGGCCACTTAGCAGGTGGTCTAGAAGGTGCCAGAGAAGATTCTTTCCTCTTTGCGTTTCTGTCAACACTGTATCCGACAATAGTTGAAGCAGACCTTTTCCAAGTGTGGCAGAGGTGTCCAGAATTTAAATTTAAGATCTATTTAAAGCTGCCTGGTTTTCACTTGAAGAGAAGAAGAAATTATGTTTTGGTAAAGGGCAGTAAGTCTAGTCAATAATTAAGCAATGTTCTTCTCAGATTATCCAAAGGCTGGGCCCAGTGTTTGGTTAAAATATTCTGGAATGCTAAAACTCTCTGAAACAGAGCAAGCCTTTCAAGTCTCTCTGTCCTCATGTGTTCTCTCTCATGTCCATTTGCCCGGCGGCTGGGGAGTGACTTTTGTGCAGCCTGCTCTGTGGTTCCAGCTGAGTGTTCCCTGGCACTCCCACATTCTGATTTTAGAATCTGCATCAGTTTACCTTGCCACTGTGGGAGCCCTTCGTCAGGTTCTGCACAGCACACACCCTTTTCCATCCTACCTTATCATGTACTTACTTATTGTATCACCTGTTACCCATCTGACCCTGTGAGAGGGCAAACCTGGTAAGAGCAGAGGTCTTTGTTTCATTAAGTATTGCATTCCAACTCCCTAGAACAGCACCAGGCACATGGCATGTATTTCAGGAGTACTTGTTGAATAAGTGAAATATTTTATCTGTAAGGGGAAGGCTTTACCCGGATGATTAGTGACGATGTGTTATAAACTAGAGTATAAATAATCCAGCCCCTCCCTGTCCCCCTGCTATATTACAGTGCAATAGCAGGATGGCCCCTGTTTGTTTGTCCATACAATGACCCACCTATAGCTTCTGTACTTTGAGATTATCCTTGAAGGCTTACAGTAGGTTGTATTGGGATTTTAGTCCAGACTTCCCTGGCCAGTCCCAATTCACCCTCCCTCTCCTAGGCTAGTATGATACAGGCACTTTGTGTTCCATGAGCCCATCATAACCTATTGAGACTCTCAGACACCTACATGGAAAAGCAAACCAAACCAATGTACAGCGGAGAGAGCTTGTCACACCTGCGCATGCAATACCACAGAGGAATAACAAGCCTCTTCTGAAGAATGCATAATCTGTAGACGCAAACACTTTTGCTCCCTTTACTTGAGGCAGTTACCTTGTCTCCAAGGAGCATGCCAGAGGCTGACTGCCTTGAAATTTTGACCGCCAAGACACAATGGTGTGGGGTTTTCTCCTGTAAGGTAATGCTCTTTTAATATTCACTGTGGTTGAATGAAAAGTGGTAGATTGTCTTTTACTCTCGGAAGTTCAAGCAGTGCATGGCCACCCTAGAATTGCAGAGCCATCTGCAGAGGAAGAACCTGCTGCAGACTGGGCTAGCCCATCATAGTAGGGGTGTGGGGACTGTCCTGATGCAGAGAAGAGGCTTGCTTCAGAGACAAAACCTACCAATGGCGGAGCCAATGAAGAAAAAAGAGAAAATATTATGTGAGGAAAATTATTAGTTGGCTTTCCATCAACGGGACAAAATATCTGAGATATTTAACTTTAAAAGAGAAAAGGGTTATTTGGCTCACTGCTTTACAGACTCTAGTCATGGTGTGTGGGCGCCATAGCTTTGGAACCTGTGGAGATGGAGCACTTCGTGGGGGAGCGCATGACAGAGGAAACCACTCACCCAGGCTTGGAAGCGAAGGGGGAGAGTGAGGGGCCGGAGTCCCACAGACCCTTCTAGGGGCGTCCCAGCGGCCGAAGCATTTCCCGGCCTGCCAAAGATGTGGCCACCTTCCAGCAGCTGCCCCGGGGAGCAGACCTCTAATGCATGGGCCTTGGGGGGATGCCTAGACCCAACCCACAGCAAGAGCGAACCTGAAAGCTCTAGAAGTAAGTCTGCGAAGTTACCAGTACAAGAAAACAGCACATGTGAGTGTCCACTGTACTACCTTGGTCATACGAAGTGTGTGCTAGTTGACTTTAACGATCTTTCGGCCTGGAGCTAAGCCAAGACCCTGTCCTCTGGAAGGATGGCCTCTCGTGTAGGGGTCAGTACCATGAGACAACATTGAGACTCCCCATGTGAGAGCAGGGTGATAGCGGCTGGGAGAAGGGCAGCCAGGGCCACTGCAGGTGCCTGCCACAGGGTTCCCAGGGCTCTATCACAGCACACTATCTCAGGCAGAGCCAGCCATGGTTGGCAAGCTGCCCGCTCTTAGCCCGGGTGAGCAGTTTCCTCTGTCACGCGCTCCCCCACTGGGCGCCCCAGGGGCCCGGCAGCTGCCTTCTGAACCCAAGTTGCATCTTGCTGGTGTGGCCACCTCTCTCGGCCTCCGGAAGAGCTGCAGGGAAAGCAATCCCAGAGTGGCCGAGGGGCGCAGATTCTGGAACCAGATGACAGCCGCCCTTGATGATAACTCACCTGGCCTTTCTCACCAGGACAAACTGGCTATCTAATGTGCCTTTTGGGGCAGAGTTGCTCTTCCCTTTCACCCAGGCCACCTCACTCCCCACTTGAACCCTCGTGCCCTGCTCTCCATAGTCGCTCTCGCCTGGCCTCTGTACCTGTCTGGCTCCACCTTGGGGCCCAGCACTGTTGTAATGTCCTGTGAGAAAGTTCACTTCTTTGACCTCAGGCCGGCTGGGTAGACCCATCCTCTTGTCCCTGAGGACAAGCTATTTCTCCAAAGCTCACCTGACGGGCAGTCCACCAGGTTGCTGGAGAATCTGCTTGGCCAGGTGAAATGTTGGTGAGGTGAAATGTTTTTGGAAAACTTTGTTAATTTTTGCATTTTACTTAGCTTATGCATTGGTGTTTTTACCTGAAATCCTCTGCAGGAAGAGGCCAGAGCACCTCTGTCATCTCTTTCTGTGCCTATGACCTGCAGACGTCCCTTTGTTCTGGCCCCAGCCCTCCGGGGTATTCATTGTCTTTTCCCTGGGTGACACCTCCAGATTTCCTCTTTCCTTAGACCCCAAACAATGGCCCAGCTTCTGCAGCTGCTGATTTCTCTTGCTGCATGCTGTCCTTGTCTCTGATTTTACTGTCATCTCTGCCATCTTTTCCATAGAATCTACAAATGCTCTGTGGATCTCTGGGTTCCACGTTCTACTTCCTTCCTGTGACACTCTGCTATCTCCCAAGCAAATGAAGTGATAGTGGTGGCTGTAGGCTGTACCTAAAGCAGGCTGACCCCGCCCCACATACACCCGCAAGGGTACAGCTCCTAAAGGCTCCCTCTGCTGATGGCTGCATCTTCCGGCTCTGTCTCAGGAGCTGAGGCTGGAGGGGGCAGGGTGGGGAAGAAGAGTAGGTCTTAGATGGCCTGAAATCATACATCACCTCCATATTGCCCTCATAGCCAAGAAGCTGACCCAGAAAGGTTGAGAAAATGCTTATTTTTACCCACCTATGATGATGAGAAAGTGTCACCACCTAACACTTCCAACAGCATTATAATTAGGTGCACAGTCAACAGACACTGGGGAATAAATTAATATGTGCCTTTGTGTGTTAAATGTACAAGACCCTGCTAGCCACAGGATAGAAATATATCTGTTTCTTACTGAAGAACCTGGCCTATACTGAGATATAAGCCAGAGGACTGAAATATATCTGTTTCCTGCATATCTCGCTGATATGTGGAAGTGTCTCCTGACTGAGTGAAAAGGAGCCATATGTAATCAGTTCTTATCACACACACACACAAACACACACACTTTCATCTCTCTTGTGAGCAATGTGGAAGAGAAGCTGAGGATGGAGAGTCAACAACCCTATTGGCCCTTTTACAGCATCTGTTGTATCTTTTGTTTACTTGCACTGACTTGCAAAATGATGCTAGTAATATTTGAATACATTATTATTATAAGTGTCCTAGTCACCTCCTACTGGGGACCCCTACAGTGGGCTCCAACCTTCTGCCAGGTGTCACTGTGCCCAGCAGGAATAAAGAGCAAGAGATAAAATGGTGGTGCAGCAGGTCTGGGGTGACCAGTTGTCCACAGGGAGCAAAAGGACACGAGGCACCCAGACTTTGGCATATGTGGACCACGTTCACACTGAGGAACATGGTGAGGGGGTGACTCAGCGGGCAGTGGTAGTCTTATGCTGAGAAGGATCTTATGTTGATGAGGATCACTCCTGACTACTCAGAGACAGGGGTGATCTTAAACTACTGAGGATCTTGCCGAGGAGGTCACGACAGCACAGGACCATTGAGGCCTTCATTAAGGGCTCTGGACCCTATCTTTTATCTATAATTTATGATCCCTGGGCCGGTGATGTAGCTCAGTGGCACAAGCGCTTTCCTGGCAAGCACAAGGTCCTCAGTTTGATGCCTGGTAACCTCTCCCTAAAAATAATATAATCTGCGATCCCCAGCAACTTTCCTTGTGGCTGAGTTGCAATACCAGATACCCACAACTTAAAGTAGGAATTTATTTTGGCTCATGTTTTAGAAGTTTCAGCTCTTGCATGGTCACTGGCATGGTGGGAAGGCTGGGTAGATGAGAGCTGCTCACCTCATGGTGAACAGGAAGGAAAGGGTGAAGAGAGCAATGAGGGAGGGAGAGAAACCTTTCCAGGCCGTGCTCACAGCGACCGCCTCTCTGACTAGCCCCTGCCTCTTGATAGCAGGTCGGCTGTAAACTCCCCAAACCCAATCACACAGGAGGCTTTAGGAGCCATTTCAGATCTAAACCATAATAATAAATTATTAAAAGAATATCAAATAAGGACCTATATGGACAGAAATGTGAATATGTTCTTTCTTTAGACTCTGACTCATCTACCTAGGGGGAGAGTGCCAGTCCTGTCTGAAGGTCTGTGTCACCCTGAACTCATGTGTGGAAAACTAATCACCCAGGGGCACTTGGGAGATGCTTAGATCATGAGGGCACTGCCCTCTTGTTACAGGTTATTCTTAAATATTCCCCTGAAGCTCACATGCTGAATGCTCGGAGCCTTGTTACAGAAAGTGTAACACCAGGAGTGTGCCTTTGAAGAGGGTATTTTGTCCCTAGCCCTTTCCTCTCTTTTTCCTTCTTTCTGTTTCTTGGCTGCCCTGATGTGAGCAGCTTTGCCCTGCTACTCACTTCCATCATGACATCTGGCTTCTGCAGGTCCAAAGTGAGGAGACCAAATACCATGGACTGAATCCTCTGGAACCATGATCCAGAACAAATCTTTTCTCCTCTGAAGATGTTTTCTACAGGTATTTTGACTGAAAGCTGACTCACACACCTCACGAATAGGGTTAGTGTCCTTATCAGAGAGGCGTGAGGGAGCCTTTTGCCCCTTCTGACCCATGAGGCTGTCCCAAAAATGCTAACTATGAGGAGCAGGCCCTCACCATGTGCTGAGTCTGCTGGCATGTTCACTGTGGGTTTCCCAGCCTCTAGAACTGCAAACAATAAATTTCTATTTATAAATTTCCCAATCTAGGATGATTTATTATAGTAACCTGCATGAAATAAGACAAAATTCTTTGCTCCTTTTAAATGAGTTTGTACATATACAGTTCATACCACACACAGAGTTGTACTTTAGCATCAGTTTCATTTGCTATTTACTTTATATAAATGTGACCATAAAGTAGGAAGCCATTCTTCAATTTGCTCCCCCATTCAGTAGCTCTTGCAGAGCACTGACACCAGTATGGGATGCTATCTCTACCTCCTTCAGAGAGTGGCTGCCAGAACTCCACCATATTTCATACAGTGCACACAATATGTCATGTGACCACCTCCCTATGTAGCTAATAGTAGACATCCTTGTGTATTCATGTGTGAAGATGCAGTAGTTTTTCTTTAAGATGGGAGGTTGCCAAATCAAAAGTATTTACATATACTATATTACATATACATATTTTAATGATCTTCCAACTTTATTGCCCTCTTCATTTTACACTGCCATCAAGTCCTATTCAAACATTTGATATTGTCAATGATTTTGTTACCATTCTGATAGGCAAAAGTTGGCACATTTATTTTAATTTATACCTTTCAGATGATAACAAATTTGTAGATTATTTTATTTTTAATTTCACTTTATTTTAATTAATTTTTTTCTTATTGTAAAAAGAAGAGAAAAAACAAACACAAAGGCAAAAGAAAAACAACAAAAAACAAATAAAAGCAATACAGAATTTCAAAATAAGGTAATAGGAAATTAGCAACAGTTGTTATAATACATGTTGTTATCTTCAAAGTAGTTACTCAGATCACCAGACATAGGCGTGTAAGGTTGGTCAGACAATTAAACATTAACTGTTGCTTTCAACAAACCAATAGAAATCAGTGGTATAGTTACCCCAGCTATCTCTATCATATATATTTCCCCTGCTTCTTTTCTCCTTTGCCCCATCCCAGCTGGTCCTTCCTTTTAAAAAAAGATAAACATAACAATGCAAATGAGTTTCAAAACAGGCTGTGACGACAGCTACTGTAGTCGGTGCGCTGTGTACTGTTGTCTTCCTAGCCATTATTCAGAGTGGAAGATATAGGCAAGCCATCTCATCTACACGATATTAGCACAAACCTTTCTCTTTAGTGAACTAAGAGAAACGAGCTGTGTAGCAAGTTAACTGTCTTGTATATACATATATGTTTTCCTTTTTACCTTTCTTCCTTTCCCCTTTCCCCAACACAGTTGTCTTTTCTTTTGAACAGTTTCTCCCCAATTCACAATATATGTTGTACATTTTGGATCCTATTGTTTGTTTTTTCACACTAATGAGACAATACAATATTTACATGTAAGAGTCTGATTTATTTCATTCATGAGTATGTTCTCAAGTTGCATCCATTTTATCCTTTTTATGGATGAGTAGTACTCCATTGTATAAAGAAAGCATGTCTTTTTTATCCATTCTTCAGTTGATGGACATCTGGGTTGTTTCCAAGATTTAGCTATGACAAATTGTGCTGCTATAAACATGGGTGCATGTATATCACTCTGGTATGATTTATTTTAATTCTTCTGGGAAGATACCCGGAAGGGATATAGCTGGGTCAAATGGGACTTCAAATCCCAGTTTTTTGAAGAACCTCTACAATGATTTCCAGGGTGGTTGTACCAGTCTACACTCCCACCAACATTGGAGATAGGTTCCTTTTTTGCCCACAGCCTTGCCAGCATTTGTTATTGGTTGATTTCTTGACAATAGCCATTCTTTCTAGAGTGAGATGGAATCTTAGTGCTGTTTTAATTTGCAACTCTCTGATGACCGGTGATGTACTGCTTCCCTTTCAATTTCCTTAAAGAACTTCAGCAGTAATGGTATTTGTTCTCTAAATTTTTTGTAGAATTCCACAGTGAATCTGTCAGAGCCTGGGCTTTTCTTTGTTGGTAAATTTTTAATGACATTTTCAATTTCATTGGTTGTTACCAGGTTATTTATGATTTCTATATCCTCTTGAATTAGTTCTGGTAATACAGTTATCTCTAGGAACCTGTCCATTTCTTCTGTGTTTTCCACCTTACTAGAATATAGGTTCTCATAGTAGGTGTTGATGATCCCCTGGATTTGTGTGGGATTCATTGTGATTTCCCCTTTTTCATTCCCAATTCCTTGAATTTGTGTTTTTTCTTTCCTCTTTTTGATGAAGTTGGCTAATGGTTTATCAATTTTATTTATTCTTTTGAACAACCAACTTTTTAATTCATTGATTCTTTGTATTGTTCTTAGTCTCTATTGCATTAATTTCTGCTCTTTATAATTTCCTCCCTCCTATGGGCTTTGGGTTTGATTTGTTATTCTTTTTCTAGAAGTTTGAGGTTCAACATTAGGTTATTTGAGCTTGTTCTGTTTTCCCGATATGTGAGTTCATCATTATAAGTCTTCTTTGTTGGACTGTTTTCATTGTATCCCATAAGTTTTGGTATGTTGTATCAGCATGATCATTTAATTGTATATAGTGTTTAATTTCATCTTTAACTTCCTCTGTGACACACTGGATGCTCAGAAGAGTGTTGTTTAATTTTCATGTGCTAATGTAGTTTTTGTGGTTTCCTTTGCCATTGATTTTCAGTTTCATTGTGCACTATCAGATTGTATGCACAAGATGATTTAAGTTCTTCTCATTTATGTAAATATGTTTTGGTCAGCTAATATATGATCTATTTTGGAGAATATCCCATGTGCTGCTGAGCAGAATGTGTATTCTGGTTTTGGGGTGGAACACTCTGTAGACATCTACCAAGTTCATTTGTTCATGGGCTTAGTTTCATTCTAATGTCTTTTTTCTTTTTTTTTTTTTTTTGGAATCAGGAATAGAATTCAGGACCTTGCACTTGCCAGGGAGGCACTTGTGCCACTGAGTTATCTCCCCAGCCTTAGTTTAATTCTAATATTTATTTATTGATTTTTTTTTGTCTAGTTAATCTATCCATTGTGAGAGTGGGGTATTAAAACACCCCACTATAATTGTATTAGGGCTTGTTTGGTTTTTCCTGTCAGTAAAGATGTGTTTTATCTAGTTGGGTGAACCTGTGTTTTGTGCCTAAATATTTATGATTGTTATCTCTTGTTCTGGGAGTTTTCCCTTAACTAATATGTAGTGACTTTCTTTGTTTCTTTTGATCAGTTTTGGCTTAAAGTTTGCATTGTCTGCAGATAGAATAGCTACCCCTACTTTTCCAGGGTTCCTGTGGCATGGAGAATTGTTTTCTATCCTTTGACTTTTAATCTATGAATTTCTTTTGGGGTTAAATGTGTTTCTTGAATGAAACACATTGCTGGATCTTGCCTCTTGATCCATTCTGTGAGTCTGTTTCTTTTGATTGGTGAGTTGAGACTGTTTATGTTTGTGGTTATAATTGATATACGTTGGCTTTTCTTTTCCATGTTGTTTCCCTGTTGTTTGTTCCCTGTTTTTCCCCGCTGTTTAACTGCCTTCCCTGCCTGGTGGCTTCTTTCTACTGGTGTTCCTGTGTATGGAGCCTTCATTATCTCTTTCTAATATGTCCTTCAGAGCATTTTATAGAGCTGGTTTAGTGGTTATAAATTTCTTCAGTTCCTTGTTATGAAGTACCTTATTTCTCCATCAATTTTGAAGGATAATTTTAGGGGATATACCAGTCTGGGTTGAAGATTGTTTTCCTTTAAGGCTTGAAGTACTTCACTCCAAGCTCTCCTTGGATTGGGGGTTTGTGTTGAGCAGTCTACCATGATTTTGATGGGCTTTCTTTTATAGGTGATACATTCCTTTTCTATAGCTGCTTTTAATATTTTGCTTTTGTGCTGAATTTCTGGAACATTGATTATTATATGCCTTGGTGTGGATTTATTTTGGTCATGGCTATTTGGAGTTCTGTATGCTTCATTTATTTGTATGTGAAATTCTTAACCATGTTTGGGAAGTTTTCTGCCATTATTTCTGTGAAGAGGTTTTTAATGGTTTTGGTGCTGTCTCCAGCTTTTTCACTGATTCCAGTCAGTCTTATGTTATTCTTCTTTGCTTCATCTTGTAGCTGTTGGATTGATTTTTCATGTTCACTTGTGATTCTTGTCTTCTTCTTTCTTTCTTTATCTCTCTCTTTATCTCTCTCTTTATCTCTCTTTCTTTCTTCCTTCCTTCCTTCCTTCCTTCCTTCCTTCCTTTCTTTTTCTTCTTTTGAAACAGGGTCTCACTATGCAGTTCAGTCTGGCCTTGAGCTCACTTTGTAGCTAAGGCTTGTCTCAAACTCCCAACAATCCTCCTGCCTCAGCTTCCCAAGTGCTGGGATTACAGGTGTGCACCACCAACACATGGCTTCTTGTGACTCTTAAGATAGCTTTCTTTTCCTGGTTGCTAGTTGCATTCCTGTCTTCTAGATCTGACATTCTATGTTCCCCTTCATTCAATATGGTGTGTATACTTTCAGTGGAGTTTCTAATCTCCTGCATTTCTATTTGGATCTGCTTCATTGATTGTCTATGTTTTTCATTCATGGTTTCCATCATTTTCCTGAGCTCCTCTATTTGTTTATCTGTGTCTGCTTTAATGTCTTTTATTTTGATAGCAATTTCTTTTTGCACCTTTGAGATGATTTTTGCTATGGCCTCTTCCATTTGTTTTTACACTTCTGCTGCCATTATTTCAGAAAGGTCCATTTGTTGGTTTCTGATTTCTTCTATCTTTTTATGTTCTGGACTTGTCCTGGGTGGGCTGGATGTTTGGGGTTGTGCTTTGCTTCTTTGTCTTTTCATTTTCTATTTTATTTTGTTTTCTGTGTTGATTCTTTTAGCTTTCTAATATTAGATAGCCTTAGTCACTGATGTAGAGGTTCTCCTAGGAGGTGTCTGTTCATCCAGATGTCTCCTCTTGCCAGCACCACAGTCTGGGGGCAGTGGAAGAAGGAAGCAGTGTGAATTACACTTCTCTCACTGTCACCACTGTCTCAGGGCAATGGAGAAGGCACTGGGCCTGGGCGTATGCTCCTCTCACCGATACTTCGCTAGTCTCCCAAGCACCTTATTCCCTCTTCCCACCAGAACTGCTGCTCCCAGCAATAGAGGAGGCATAGGGCATGGACTTACTCTTCTGCCACTGTCACTGTTGCCCCTGACCAATGGAGAATGTGCAGGGCACAGGCTCGCACTCTTCCCACCAGAACTGTCTCTCTGGACAATGGAGGGGTCGCAGAGCAGGGACTTACTCTCCTTCCACTGACAGTCGACCCAGAGCAATGAAGGATGAGCCTTTAATGTATTTTTCATTGTTCAGTTCTCTACTAAATTTCCTTTCCATTTTTACCTATTAAAATAAGGCTATTTGATATTTCTTTATTAATTTGTAAAGATTCAATACATACAAGATGTTATTATTAGTACTGTATGTATGTTGCATGTAACTTATTTTGATGCATGGTGTCTTTTGCTGTGTTAAAATGTTTAATTGCTCAAAGATAACACTGTTTTCCTCTAAGAGTTTTTTCGTCTTGTTTGGAAATTATTTCTTTATCCTTAAGAAAAGGAAATATTCTGCTATACTTTCTTTAGACATACATTTTAGGGATAACTTTTAAATTCATCTAGAGTTTATTTCAGAGAGTGGTATTAGTTATGGGGTCTATTTTCTTTCACACATATTGATCATTCCAAACAATTTGGTAAATTTCCCATTTCCCAAATTAAGATGTCACTTTTTGTCAGTTTTAATATATTCTTGGATCTGTACCTTGCCATTGGTTAAAAATTCCACATTCCAGGAAAATCTGGCACATAGTATTCAGCACTGAGAAATAGCCAAGGAAGTTTTTAATTCTTTAGGGTGAGCAAACACAGATACACAAGATAAAAAAAAAAAAAAGGTAGAAATCACCACACTAAAAGAATCACTAAGAGCTGGTTATGGGAGAATATACCTGTAATCCCAGTACCCTGGGAGGCTGAGGCAGGGCTGCAAGTTCAAGTCCAGCCTAGGCAACTTAGCAACTTAGTGAGACCTTGTCTCAAAATAAAAAAAATAAAAAAGGGCTGGGCATATACCTTAGTGCAAAGCCCTGTGTTGGATCCCTGCCTTACACACTTAAATCATTAAGTTACTCCAGAAAGTTAGAAAATCTAAACAGTCTGATTTTGTAGAAAAGACAGAGAAAACATTTAAGGTACTAGAAACAAAACAAACAAACAAAAATCACAATCAAAACCTACACGAAGCAAACAAACCGAACAAGGCAGTAGGACCAAGCAGCACTGCGGGTACACTTGACAAAACTGTTGAAGAGCAGATAACTCCAGTGGCTGTACCTCTCTGCCATGCCTGAAGGGGGCAAGCTGGACCGAACCACCAGGCTGTGGAAAGGTGCCACAAGGTCGCTTCTATAAATGGCTCAGGCTCATTCCTGACCAACAGCACTCTGCATGTTGACGTGTTGTCGTCGTTCACCGAGGTTCCGGAACGTCTGATACATAACGCTTCCCACCCTAGTGCTGAACTCGCCAAGAGCTGTTCAACAACCGAAACGGATGGAGATTGAAAGCTCACCTTTGCTTCTGAGCCTGTGTTATTGGAGCATATGGTTTAGATCTCAGGCAGGTAACTTCCTTACGCCAAACCCCAGTGGTGGATGCTCTTACCTTGTTACAGGGGGTGAATGGAGGCAAGCCCGGCCCTGCAAAATGCATAGTAAGGGAGCCAGGCAATGCTTCTCCACCAGGAGACCTATTCTTTCTCTGGCTTGTCACAGCAATAATTGCCCATGTAATTGATTTGTAATTGATTTGGCAACCAATTACATCCCAAAGCAGTCCGCCCTTGGAGAGGCGGCCAGAGGCAGTCAGTGCGGCCTTGCAGCCCTCTGACCCGTGTGACCGTATCCAGGCACCGCCTCCATCCCTGTGGGAAGGCTGTTCTCAAGTGGACAGCTATGACCTGTACTACCTGCACAGATAACAGGAAGTGCCTAGCAGTTCATCACAGGAAGTAATAACCTCAGCGAGGCGCCTCCTGACCTGACTGCTGGCTGGGACACTGAGCCAGTCACCCTCTGTGGGGCTGGTTTCCTTCCTGCCCCCACTTCTCCACCCAGAATCACTTTCCCCTGGATGCTCATGGGGAGCTCAGCTAAGGCAGGAAACTCCTCTGCTGTTGTCTCCTGCTGTTTATGTTGCTTTTTCTTATTTTCCATAGTTTTCCTATGCTCGGTCTGTTGCGGCGCAGGTTTCCATGGGGACGAGAGCTCGCTCCTTCACACTCCTTGCAGGATTGTTTCACACGTGGTAGGCACTGGGCTTTTTCATAAATTGCTCTCATGGTTGATTTTTTTAAAAGCTGATGTCAGATAGACTGAAACCATAGCAAAAACAAGATGTTTGGGCAATGAGAGCATGTTTATCATGCAAAGGATGTTCTGCACAGTCACAGAATTATAAGGTTGTTTTCTGAATACAAAAATACGTGATGCACATCTATAAAGACCTCAGAGAAAAATTTAGGTTGATATGAATATTGTATGAAATTAATATAAGGGATGGAAGAGCTCTGTGCATGCTCTTAGAGACATTTTAATGGTGAAGTTGCTGTTGAGAGTTATTCACTAGTGAATAATTAAAATGTTGTCAGAATGGGTTCAAGGCCAGTTAGTTTGGTTGCAGATTTTTAAAAAATCCTAAATCCTTGACTGTCAATGAGGGCAATTCATACAGTTTTATTTTCACACTAAAACAACTCAGTGAGTGTCCCAAAGTGTGCATTTTCTAGGTGATAGTAATTCAGCTTTCATACCCAAACTGGAAGCATGATTCCAACAATAAATGAATCCAATAACGGAGGTTAGGAAAAAATGGCATAGTTCCACTACCTGACATTTGTATATGCTTTATTACTTTTGAAATAAATTTTGAGGCTCTTTTACCCTAACTGCCGGCCCTACAGGCTATTCAAAACCCTTCCTATAGCTATAGTTTCCTCTACTTCACACAAATTCATTTATAAGCCTCAAACAAGAAAGTTGACATTGTTCTACCAAATTATCCAGTTATTTGGTTAAAATGAGTCACCCAGTCTGCCATTGTGGTACAAGGAGACAGCCCTGAAACTGTATCACTCTGTGTCCAGGCCTCACCCTGCTACACCCAGCTGCCAGGTGTTCAGGGCCAGGTGTACTGTGTAGGTGCAGTCTCCGCCCTGGGCCTGCTGCTGGGTACACAGGGGACAGGTGTGGCACTGCACTGTGGCTCACCAGCTCCTGTGCATAGGCCAGTATCTTTCTTCATGCCTACTCTTTGGGTCCTTTTGGTCCAGGATCTACTCTTTCACTCTTCTGCTGGTGGTTCTGAGGGCTTGGGACCTGGAGCATCCTCAGACCTCAGTCGTGTGCTAAAGGCTCAGCTGCCAGCATTGTGCATTGGGAGGCAGTGGAGCTTTTGAGAGGTGGGAGGTCACTGGGTCATCGGGGCATGACCTTGAAGGGAGTGTGAGACCCCAGGCCCTTCCCGTGTCCCTGTCGCTCCTGGTTCTAGGGTGATTTGTTTTGTTCTGGCACAAGCTCCAGCCACAATCTGCTACCTGACCGCAGGCCCAGAGCCTTGGGGCCAACTGATCGTGGACTGGAAGCTCCAAAGCCCTGAGCCAAGGTCAGTCTCTTCTTTGTGCAAGCTGGCTGTCTCAGGTATTTGTTACACTGAGGTGAAGTGGACTAATCGGCCCAGAGCTCTGTTCATGCCTTACAATAGGATCTCACCATTCAGAACAATATTCAGTTGTATTTTAGGGTGAAAATTTCACTCTCCAAAAATATGTTTGGTTAAACAAATATATTTTTCTACTAGCAATATTATTAGTAGTAGCAACACTAATCATTCTAATTTATTACTATTAGATTCCTTATATTTAAAAAACCTACAATGAAGTAGACATTAAATAAAACTTGTAGATGCCTTTTGATTATTAAATTAATCCTAACTCCCCCAGTAATATTTAAATTCCTTCAGCATACAAGCAAGTTGTGTGGAAATGTATAATAAAATAGATAGATAAAATAAATTTAAGTAGTTCCTTATACATTTTGAACTAAGCTTTCTCAGGAAATTGGAGCTATTAGTTGAAGATATATTGTGGATAACTGAGGCCCCAAAACATTTTGAATTAAAATATTCTGATGCTTAAGGAAATGCATTCTTTTTGTGAAAATTAACAGGTTGTTTTAATTGTTAATTCATACACTAATACATAACCTTTTACATACTATTTGGACATCACCAGTCCTCTAATATGATGCTGACTATAAAATCTTCTTGGGGAGACTTACTCAATGTAACCCAGATGATTAAAACTCTGACTTCTCTTCCTCTATAGGAGTAGTGGTGTATCCGACTCTTCTTCTTAGCACATTGTCATCTTTTTTAGTAGACTGCAAGAAAGCGTATCGGTCCATAAGCCATCTGCATGGATTTTCACATGGAGGGGGTTTTCTTGGAGCCACATGAAGACTTTTTTCCAGAACTGAAGTTCAAGTTCCAGAAATGTTTTTCCTTCTTGCGGCAGGGGAGCAGCAAGGTCATTGTTTGGATCCCAGCCTGTGACATGAAAAGTGGATCTCCGATTGACAGCATCAACCTATTTTCTTCTTCTCCCGGAGGACACCTAGGCTGTTACCCAAGTGCACGTGGAAAGAACCCGGCAGCCTCACAGTTTATAACCTGTCCCACTTGTATCAGCGATGAAGTCTCACCGGACTCATCATTGGGCTTGTGTTCCCCTTTGACAGATCGCTCAGAAGGCTGCCAGACAGTCATCTACCTAGAGATAAGAAACACATTTTATATTACTGCTTTCTTCCTAAACTGTAATTAAATTACAATCGGATCATCACAGTTGGTTATAATATCCTTTCCAACTCAACCTCTGAACATTACCTGAAATATTGACAGAGATGGAGTTTTACTGGTAGTTTCCGTGTGGGTGTGGAGTTCACCTTATCACTTAGTTCTTTGTCCCCTTGGAAGGGTTGTAACTTCCTAGTCTGGCACCCTTAGACTGAGTGTAGACAAGCAACCAACCAGCTCAGCTGAGGTCGGTGCTTGGTCACCGCAGGTGACTCGCTACCTGGTTACCTGATTGCCGATGCGATCATTTGATTTGGGTTCTGTTGTCAAGATAGACAAAAAAAGCTTTGCCAGCTAGCTCATGACCCTTCCGACCCGGAAGCAAGGGCTTTTTTTGTGTGTGGTTTCAACAAATGCTATTGCAGCAAAACGGGCTATGTCAGAATGTTTCCCCATTATTCCGTGCGGACACATGATCCTAAATAATAATTTCTCATTAAGGAGCATTTACTCTGGAGCAAGATGAGCATCAACTCAGCACTTTCACAATACAATGAATGACCAGGGGCGTGACTTGACTTTTCCATTCTGTCATCACGCACTGGGAATTGGGCACTACTGGCACTTCAAGAACAGCGTTAGCAGAGGAAGCCAGGAGCAGGGCGAGCCTGGGTGGGGAGAGGTCAGGTGGACCTGTGCAGATGAGGGACAGAAAGGAGAGAGCAGGGGAGAGGAGCGGAGATGGCGGGGGAGGTTCTGGGGTTTCTTGTTCACAGCAGAACTCCAACCAACAGAGACGGGCTTAGGCTAGGTCTCCAAGGTGTCTACACCTGGGCCTGTCTGACAAGCACAGTGCCCAGTGGGAATGTGCAGCTGGTGTGCGTGGAAGGAACAGTAAAACACAAATGCAACCATGCGGTCTGGACTGAGCTGGTCCAGGGCAGGGTGGGGTGGGGCAGGCTGTGTGGACACCTGGAATAACAGCAGCCCCTGGCTGAGGCAACAGCAATGAGATCCAGACCCCAGCAGCGGGCGACCATGTTGTCCATGTCACAAGAGTCCAGTGGGGACTCTCGCTCCCACTCTGCTGGGCCCTGCTCCAGCCATAAGCAGCACTGGCAGAACCGGCTCAGAGAAGCTGGTGGACAGTGAGGAGAGCTCTAGAAGCCCAGTCACACAGGGCTGCAGCTCCTGGGGCTCTTCCGTTATAGCTTAATGAGCACCCAGAGCCGCATCGCTGGGCCTGCAGAGGATGACAGCTCCAGTGAGCCCTGGGGGTGACCCCTCGAAGGGATCTCATTTGAAACCCCATTGGCACCAAGGCTCCGCAGTGGGGGCATAGACCGTCTGCTCAGGGGTACTCAGCAGCATGACGGTTGTGGAGAGTTTGGAAGCTGGAAGGGGTTCGGGAGACCGTCAGTCCACCGCCTTGTCAGACAGACCAGGAAATCGGGATGAGAGGAGATAAATGGCCTGTCAGGTGGACCCAGAGTATTTTCTCCATCTTTTGTTCCAGTTTGTGCCCAAGAGACTGCAAGCCCTCCACCCTCACCCCGGGGTCTCTGCTTGTCACATCTCCATCTCACACAAGTGAAGGACAAGCAGTCTCAAGCACGAAAGGAGCGAGGAAATAAAGAATCATTTTTGTCCAGTGAGGTCTTTGGAAATTCTGCAAGTGCACTCCGGCAACGAGCACTCTGGACATGCTGGCTCCCTCCTCATGCAGAAGCTCCCGGGAGCCGTGCAGCACTGCCTCCTCCTCCCGAGGGTATCACCTTCCAGACGTGCCTGCAGTGCAGCAGCTGTGTTTCTGGTAAAGCTGCTTCTGTCCTGGCCGGTCATGGAACCTGAGCAGAGTAGGTCCTGGAGTTCTTAGCTCTCCAGACAGAGACTTGGCCTGGACAGGAAGGACCTTTCCATCTTAATTTACAGTGCCACAAGGAGCTCTTTGAAACGAGGAATCGCAGTTGGAAGGGAAGGGAGTGTGGTGGCTGTGCTTGTTGCTGCTGCAGGACACACTGGCCCAGGCCCCATTCCAAACGTATTTCAGGATGTGGCCCAACCATGTCTATTTTGGGAAAGCTCCCCCGGGATTCGGAGATGGCCTCTGATAACTCACAGACTACTTAGAAGAGCAACTGCAGCCCCTCCCCACACAGGGGGCTTCTCTGAGTCTCAGCTAGAAATTCTCGCTCCCACTCTGCTGTGCCCTGCTCCAGCCACAAGCAGCACTGGCAGAACCGGCTCTGGGAAGCTGGTGGACAGTGAGGAGAGCTCTAGAAGCCCAGTCACAGGGCTGCAGCTCCTGGGGCTCTTGCAAGGCCCCGAGACCCCAGCACACTGGGCACACGCCCAGCCCCGGCCCTGCTAACTGGTAGGCCTTCCTGTGCAAGCAGTTGGTGCTCAGAAGTGGTGCTGCTGTGAGCTGCAGTGATGAAGAGGATCTGTGCAGGGTGCGGGGCCTGCGGGCTGGGGCCTCTGCCAGGTGCACGCTGGCCTGACAGTGTAAGGAACAGTGCTGGCCCGTGAATGCCCTCTGCCCTGAGGGAGTGCGCAGTCCCAGGACAGCGCCTCGAGGTGTCACAGTGTCCTGTTCAGGCCGGGCTGTCACCTGACAGGACCCAGGTGAGTCACGCCCTGGGCTTGGCACCATTCTGACCCTCTGGGTCCCCTAGGGCCCGGCTTGAATTACCCCAGAAGCCAGCGTTTCACGCCACCCTGAATGGTGCCATCCCTTCCCCTGGCCCGCTGTTATTCTCCCCTCCCCACTGGCTGTGCCCAGGTGACTGTGGTGGTGCACTGTGCATTGCCAGTCACCATGGTTTCCCTTTGATGTGAGGTGACATCATCGTCAGCTGCTGAGGAAGGAGTAGAACTTCCTTTTGCTCTGGTTACAGCCTGTTCCCTTCTCACGCTGTCTGCAGTGCAGCCAGGGTGAAGGCAGCCAGCTCTCCAATCCTGGACGCGATTTCCAGGCAGTCACAGAGCAGAGTCAGGGCAGAGAGAGGGGGCAGAAGTGAGCGCAGGGTGTGGGTGTGGTGTCCACAGCCAGCCCTGAGGACAGGTACAGCTGTGAGCACTGGGCACAGGTGCTGAGGAAGGCTGGGAGCAGATTACAGATCTTCATCTTTCCAAAGTTCTGTTAGTACACACAGAACACCTCGACAGGGGCAAGGGAGAGACCTCAGGGGCCATCTGTGCCCCAGTGCGTGACTGTGGGTGCAGTTAGCATTTTCTGTCGCTCTTGGCCCGGCTCCATTCTGGCACAGACGCTGCTCCCTCAGCCCTGCTTGGGTCGGGTTTTCGCCCACAGGCATGAGGGTGTGGGCCTTCCACACCCGGGCTGCGGGGCCCTGAGAGCCGGAGGGAAGAAGACCATGTGGGGCGTGTCGCAGAGCCCACCGTGGGGCTCTGAACCGTGAAGGGCAAGGGGTCAGCAAGAGCGAGATGTGGAGGAGCTGGTTCCCGGAAGGTCCCGAAACTGCGGCCATGGAGGGAGCAGGAGGGGGAGGAGCCCCGCTCTAGTGTCCCCCAGGCCACAGGAACCCAGCAGGGTCCCCACCTCTCCGGTGCCTTGCATGCAACGTGGCCTTCAGTGGCTCCTCTTATCAGAGCCACTCCTCTTGCTGTGTCCCCAGCAGAGACTGTCACCATCGTTTACCAGTCACACAAGCCACCGGCAGAAAGTCCTCCTCCCAGTTTTAGCCACCCAGGGTGACTGAGTCTATACTCCGACGGTCCCAGAATCCATCTGCACTGTCACTGTCCTAGTGCAGGGCAGTGTCCCTGGCTCCCTGGACTGTCTCAGAGCCTCCTGCCTGCCCCTGTGGGTCTCGTACTTCCAGCTGGCATAGCTCTTCTAACACAGACAAGGAGCCATGTCCTTCTGCTGCTCACGTGGAGTCAGGCGTCCGTGTTACAGCGTCACCCGCACACAGCCTCTGCCTTGTTAGACATCACAGCCCACCCACACCGTCTGCACCCACCAACTCCCGCTTGTCAGTCGAAGTGCGTGACATGCCCAGAGCACACTGGATTTCTCTTGCTCCCTCCCTTCCCTGTACCTCCCCAGGCTCAGCCTCCTGAGCACTGCTCTTCCCCAGCTCTGCTAGGCTGCCTCATGCTGTAAGTCATCGCCGACTCCTGGGGAGGACCAGGTGCCCCCTTTCCTGGGTTCCTGTTTTGATGTGTTGGGAGCCGCTGGGGTTGGTTATTGGTCATTTGTGTGAGGGCAGGACAGAGCCAGAGTGCCACAGGCAGTCAGGCCACCTCAGTATTGAAAAAGTATCCTGCCTGGACAATTATAGTTGTTGGTCACTAGGCAACATTACCCCCCAACCACGATACTAACTTTGCAAGCGTATAAAATAAACGCCCCTACTGTGGAAGTCAGTCCTCCTGCTCATCAGGCGAGAGGTGACTCCGCCTGACCCCAGCTCTTGTCTTGGTTCTTTATTTTTCCCATACCCACTGCTGTTTCTCTCTGGGGTACAACAAGAGACCAACTGAGGCTTGCTACACTGGTGTGGTCACAAATTCATTTCATTTTCTTCACATGGTGCTGTCACGTGGGGCAGAGGCCCTGGGGAGAGAGATGGGCCTTTCATCTTGAGGCCTCAGCCTTCAGCAGTGTGCTCAACATGCACCGGGTGCTCAGCAAATACTTGGTGTGGGACAGATGCGTGAATGAAAGAATGAATGAATGAATGAGTGAATGCACGCATGAATGAATGGACAGTGACAAACCAATCCCCAAACTAAAAAAATACACCTGAAATCTTTCCTCTGCTTTTAAACTTTCCTTTTAGTGTGCATGCTGCTCAACAGCTAAAGGAAAATTCCTAACGCCGGTTAGTACACCAGGAATCCGAACCTCGGGACCAGAATCCGAAGCCCCTGTTTGGGGTGTGAACGCCTGGCTCAGGTCTGGCTGCTGTGGTTATCACCCCGGCAGCAATGAGTCTGGACGCGCTTCCGCTTTCTGCAAACTGAAGTGCTCTTTCTGCTCTTACTTCTCCTGGTCTGTGCAGCCCAGTTCCCCTGTCACGGGACATTTCCGAACATGCCACACTTCCCCCAGTTCATATGAGGGGGGTCTCACTGCATCCTTCCCAGGGCCATTGTAAAGAGGAAACAAGACATTCTACATGACGTTCTCTGTCAACCGGCCCACAGAAATTGCTCAATAAATGACCACTTATCTCTATTGTTTTGGGGTTTTATTTCACTCTTTGAAATGACTTTTCTTAACATTTTTAGTGTCAAATATCCTTTAAGGATCCTCATACATAGACACAAACATTGCAAAGTGATTTCAGGGAAGCAGGCAAAAACCCAGACAGCTTTAGGGGCTACTCCCTGCCTCTCCCCTCCCCGCTTCCCCCACTGGAGCTGAGCTGCACTTCGGACAGCTTTGGGAACTGCGGTGAGGTGCTGCTGCTCCTACACATGAGCTTGGGAACCAGGCAGAAACCCAGAGAGCTTTAGGGGTCTGGGGTCCACTCTCTGTCCCTCTTCTCCTCCTCCCTTGCCCCACTGGAGCTGAGCTGCACCTTGGACAGCTTCAGGAACCACGGTGAGCTGCTACTCGTCCCCCCAACCCCAAGCATGGGAGTCAGGCAGAGACCCAGACAGCTTTAGCAGCCTGGGGTCCTCTCCCTGCCCCTCCTCCCTGTTGGAGCTGAGCTGCACCTCAAGCAGCTTTGGGAACTCCAGTGAGCCGGCTCCACATCTGCCCTACCAGCTTGGGAGCCAAGGGGAGCCCCAGACGATCTCAAGGGCCTTGGGTGCTCCTCCCTGCCCCCACCCCACACCCTTAGTGGCGCTAAACTGAAACTCAGAGAGCTTCAGGGGCCTCAGTGACTGCACACTTACCGCCCTGCACACACTGGTGTGGGAACCAAGCAGGGTACTGTCAGTGTATGGAGACGCAGTGACCATGACCCACCCACTACTACACCCCAGTGGAAACAGGGCTGAAACCTAGACAGCTTTGGGAATCCCTGAGTGGGAGCCAAGCTGAGCCACAGACAGCTGTGGGAGCACTGGGGATCACACCCCACCTGCACATACACACCATCAAGGAAGTCACACTGAGCACAAGGGACCTTTAGGTCCTTGCCCTGGTACTACGACATCATCCTGGGAGTGAGGCTGAGCTCCAGGGAACCTCTGCATCCGTGCAAATGACAAAACAAAGGAACAAAGTACAGTCTCAGACCTCTACCCCTCCCAGAACAAGTGCAGGACATATCAACACAGACGAGTTTGCAAGTCATACACCTGCAATTTCTGAAATGATAGCAGCTGAATAAAGAAACAACTCCACCAGGCCACACAAGACATCAGACCAGAAATAATCTCTGAGGTAAGAAAAGAAATGACAACATAATGAAAGAATTGCTTCACACATCTGAAGAAGACATAGAAAAAAATAGAGGAACATAGTAAATTAATGGAAACCTTGAATGAGAAGTACAGGAAAGAACCGGAATGCATGAAACAGATTCAAACAGATATCCAGGAAATTAAAACTTCCATCAAATGCTGGAAAAACCGCTTGGACAAAGCTGAAGATAGAATTTTAGACCTTGAAGACAGCATTGCTATGAATGACCATGAAAGGAAGGATCTCTTAAAAATAGCAAGAAACCAAAAACAATTCAACAGCTGCAAGATGAGGCAAAGAAAAACCATATAAGATCAATAGGTATCAATGAAACAGCAGGTGTCAGCACAAGTGACATAAAAAGATTATTTGCAGAAGTAATAGCAGAAAATTTCCCAAGCATGGAAAAATATTTGGACATCCAGGAAAGTGAGGTACATAGAACTCCAACTAGCCATAACCAAAATAAATCTACACCTAGATGTATAGTGATCAAGATTCCAGAAATTCAACAAAAAAAAACAGAATATTAAAAGCTGTTAGAGAAAAGAAACAGATCACCTATCAAGAAAAGCCCATCAGAATCATGGCAGATTTCTCAACACAAACCATTAAGTCATGAAGAGCTTGGAGTGAAATATTTCAGATACTGAAAGAAAACAACCTCCAACCGAGATTGATGTACCCTGCAAAACTATCCTTCAAAAATAATGGAGAAATAAAATATTTTCATGATAAAGATCAGCTGAAGAACTTCATGAGTGCCAAACCAACCCTACAGAGAGTACTGAAAGATATTCTAGAAAGAGATAGAAAAGACCACGACTTCAAGAACAACAACATAAACGGACTATCAAGCAGAGCTAGCAATTAAGTAGAGGCAAAAAGGAGGATCCAGCAGTAGGAAAATAACACAACTAAGATAAGCCAATACATATCAGTTATAACCATCAGTGTAAATGGACTCAATTCACCAACCAAAAGAAGTAGACTGGCAGATTGGATCCAGAAACAAAATCCAACAATATGCTGTAAACAAGAAACGCGTTAACTCTAAAGGAAATTCATAGACCGAAAATTAAAGGATGGAAAACAATACTCCATGCAACAGATACCCAGAAAAAAGCAGGTGTAGGTATTTTGTTTGCAGACAGTGGAAACTTCAAACCAAGAACAATTAATAGAGCTAAAGGTCACTACATACTTGTGAGGGGAAAACTTCAAGAGGAAGAGATAACAATCATAAACATCTATGCACCAAACACAGGAGCAACCAAGTATATAAGATAATTTCAACAGACATGAAAAATGAAATAAACAGCAACACAATCATAACAGGGGACTTCAATACCCCATTGTCACAAAGAGATAGATCATCTAGACAAAAAAATTAGCAAAGAAATAACAGAACTAAACCAAATGTGTGAACAAATGGACTTAGTAGAACTGTACAGAGTGTTCCACCCAACAGCATCAGTATACACATTCTTCTCAGCTGCACATGGAACATTCTCTAAAATAGACCATATGCTAGCACATAGAAAATAGTTAAGGAAATACAAAGGAATTGAAATTATTTCTTGGCTACTATCAGGCCATAGTGCAGTAAAATTGTAAATTAATGAGAAAGGAGATCACAAGAATGCATCCATAAAAACATGGAAATTAAACAGCACCCTCCTGAACAATCAATGGGTCACAGATTAAATCAAAGAGGAAACTGAACACTATATACAATCAAACAAAAATGTAGATAAAACATATGGGAACCTGTGGAACGCAATGAAAGCAATCCTCAGAGAGAAATTTATAGCAGTGGATTCCCACATCAAGATAACAGAATGAACACAAATAAACAACCTTATGTTACACCTCAAACTTCTAGAAAAAGAAGGACAAATCAAACCAAAAGCCCAGAGAAGGCATGAAATTATAAAGCTCAAGGCAGGAATTAATGCAATGGAGACTAAAAAAACAATACAAAGAATTAATGAATCAAAGAGCTAGTTCTTTGAAAAAATAAATAAAATTGATAAACACTTAGCCAACATTAAAAAAAAGGGAAAGAAAAAACTGAAATACATACAATAAGGAATGAAAGGGATGAAATCACTACAGATCCTGTAGAAATTCACAAGATCATAAGTATCTACTTTGAAAATCTTTACTCTCACAGGATGGAAAACACAGAGGAAATGGACAGATTTCTACATAGATATGAACTACCAAAGCTGAATGAAGAAGATATAAAAATCCTCAATAACCCTATATCAGCAATCTAAATTGAAAATGTAATAAAAAAAACTTGTCAATGAAGAAAATCCAAGGTCCTGAAAGATTTATAGCTGAATTCTACAAGAAATTTAGAGAAGATTTAAGGTCAACACTTCTCAAACTCTTTAAGGAAGTTGAAAAGGAAGGAATTCTCCCCAACTCATTCCTGGAGGCAAGTATTATCCTGATGCCAAACCAGAGAAAGACCCAACCATAAAAGAGAACTACAGACCAATCTCCCTAATGAACATAGATGCAAAAAATTTCAATAAAATACTAGCAAACAATGCAAAAAATCGTCAAGAAGATTATACACCATGACCAAGTGGGATTCATCCCAGGAATGCAGGGATAATTTGATATATGCAAATCAATTAATGTAATACACCATATCAATAGGTCCAAAGACAAAAATCACATGATCATCTCCATCAGTGCAGAAAAGGCCTTCTATAAAGTTCAACATTTATTCATGATAAAAACTCTACAGAAAATTGGCATATCCAGGCATGGTGCCACAAGCCTGTAATCCCAGCACTCGGGAGGCTGAGGCAGGAGGAGCATTGTGAGTTCAAGACCAGCCTGGGGTACAAAGTGAGCTCAAGGCCAGCTTGAACTGCATAGTGAGACCCTACCTCAAAAAGGCAAAAAAAAAAAAAAGAAAGAAAATTGGCATAGATGGACTTTACCTCAATCTGATAAAAGCCATCTATGACAAAACAACAGCTAAATAATCTTAAATGATCAAAACCTGAAAGCTTTCACTTTAAAATAAGGAACAAGACAAGGATGTCCACTGTTACCACTCCTATTCAATATCATTCTGGACATATTAACCAGAGCAATTAGACAAGAGAGAGAAATAAAGATAGGAAAAGAAGAAGTGAAATTATCTTTATTTGCAGATGGCATGATACTCTACACAGAAGACCCCAAAAACCCCACTGAAAGGCTTATAGATTTAATAACCAAATTCAGTAATGTAGCTGTATACTAAGTTAACACTCAAAGCCAATAGTATTTCTGTACACAGACAACAAACAGACTGAGAAAGAAATTAGTGAAGCCACACCTCTCATAATAGCATCTAAAAAAATGAAATACTTAGGCATCAATCTGACAAAAGAAGTAAAAGACCTATACAGTGAAAATTATGGTACTCTGAAAAAACAGATTGAAGAAGATTTCAGAAAAATGGAAAGATATTCCTTGCTCATGGATAGGAAGAATGAACTTTGTGAAAATGGCCATATTCCCCAAATTGTTGTATAGATTTAATGCAATACCCATTAAAATTCCACTAGTGTACCTCACAGATTGAGAGAAAACATTCCTAAAATTCATCTGAAATCAAAAGAGGCCTAGAATAGGAAAGGCAATGCTGAGAAACAAAGGAAAGGCAGGAGGCATCACAATCCCTGATTTGAAATTATACTACAAAGCTACTGTGATAAAATCAGCATGGTTCTGGCAAAAAACAGACCTGAAGATCGGTGGAACAGATTAGAAGATACAGACATAGCCACAAACACACTCAGCTATCTTATTTTTGACGAAGGGGCCAAACATGTTCACTGCAAGAAAGATAGCCTCTTATATAATGGTGCTGGAAAAACTGGCTTTCCACTTGCCGAAGAGTAAAACTAGACCCATGTCTATCACTATGCACTAAACTAAAGTCAAAATGGATCAAAGATCTAAATACCAAAACAGAAACAGTAAATCTACAGGAAGAGAAAATAGGTAAAACTCTCAAAGACATAGGGGTAGGCAGAGAGTTCATGAACAAAAACCAAACTGTACGGGAAATACTTCAAAGAATAACAAATGGGATCTCATCTTACTGAAAAGTTTTTGTATGTCAAAAGAAATTACCAATAGAGTAAAAAGAAAAGCCACAAATTGGGAAAAATTTTAGCCAACTGCCCCTCAGATGAAGGACTACTATCTAGGACATATAAAGAATTTAAAAAATCAGGCCCCCAAAATTCAAAGACCCAACCCAAAAATGGGCATCTGAGATGAACATACAATTCTCCGATGAAGAAATACTAATGGTGAATAAATATATGAAAAAATATTCAATATCATTAATCATTCAAGAAATGCAAATTAAAACAACACTGAGATTTCATCTCATCTCACAAAGAATGGCTATCATTAAGAAATCAACCAATGACAAATGCTGGAGAGGTTATCAGGAAAAAGAAACCCTTTTCCACTGCTGGTGGGAGTGTTGATTGGTGAAATCACTGTGGAAATCAGTCTGGAGATTCCTCTCAAAACTAGGATTGGGAGTCCCACTTAACCCAGCTATTCCCCTTCTGGGTATTTTTCCAGAACAATTAAAAATGTCATACCACAGCAATATATGTGCACCTATGTTTACAGCAGCACAATTTGTTATAGCTAAATCTTGGAAACAACCCAAATGCCCATCAACTGAGAAATGGATAAAAAAGCTGCGCTATTTCTATACAATGGAGCATTACTCAGCTATAAAAAAAGATAAACTCAAGGCTTTTGTGGTAAATGGATGCAACCAGAGACCATACTCATAAGTGAAATAAGGTCGATCCACGTGTGTAAACATCACATTGCCTCCCTGGTGAAATAACATGAAAGAGTAAATAAAACAGAAAATGTACAATAGATAATAAGAAAGGGAAAGAAGAGAAAGAAAGTACTAAGGCATTATATATATAACAGTTTTTTAAATATTTTGACTAATTTTGCATGCCTGTATCTGGTAATCTGAGCAACTTACGTGACAACAATTTTCAGTATAACAACCAATGATGAATTCCTACAATCCTGCCTAGTGCCACTAGGTATTGTCTCTAATGTTCTTCTAAATTATTATTTTCTTATTCCCTTTAATGATTTAAGCAGTCTTCTTACATCTGGTCATTTGAGCAACTTTGTTGAAGATAACAATATGTAATATAACAACCACTGTTAATCCCAATCATTTGGTTTGAAACCTGTATCATTTTTAATGTCCTAGCTTTGTTTTGTTTGTATTTTGCTATTGTTCTTTTTTGTACTATTTTCTTTAAAATTTAAAAAAAATCTTTAAAAACTAAAAAAACGCATAAAAAGTGATTTCAGGAGAAACTCAAAATATAAAGAGCGAAAAAAAAAGGTAATAGGAAGCAGGGAGGTGGACCTTATGGGAAGAAGATCAAGAGATTGAGGGCAGGCAGGCGAGGGAGGGGCAGTAAAAGAATCAGGGTGTGCTGCACACTTGTTCTATCCCCACGAGGAAGGCAAGCATTACGTGCTGCAAATGTGTACTCTTAAAAAGCAAAATGCAAGAAAGAAAAGATTGCCGAGGAACTTTCAAAGCATAGTTCGTGGAATCCGTGCTATAACTTATTATACCAGAACACAGAAGGAGCAAGAAAGATACACTGTTCAAACTGTTTTTCTTAAAAAAAAAACAAAAAAGGGAAAGATCTGAACTACAGTTGTAAATTGACGCCAACTAGGTAAAAGACCATGGCTGCCCCCGAGCACCTTATATTTCTTGCAAAATGCTGTCAGACGTGGGTAACTATAAGAAAGAAACTGCAGACAGATTTGGAAAATTAACCTGAAGAGCTGCCCTTCTTTGTGGTGGACCCTGTACACTTACCAACTGTACCCTGGCCAATCATTCTGTTGACAGATTTCAAGATGGTGAAAGCCAATGGGAATTCTTTAGCTGTGGGGTTACCTAAACTGGCAAGTCTAATAATACAGTATAGGAAGTTTTAAATTTAAGCAAAAAGGGCTGGGGTATTTCTTACTTAAAACAGAAGAAATTGCACACTATTAAGTAAGCGTGTGAGTGAGAGAAGGTGTGTGTGAGAAGGATGCAAACACTGGGGCTATCGCAGTCCCTCCTGGCGCTGGATTCATCTACCACAGATGCTGGGAAGGCTTTGCCACAACCACCCAGCACCCAGCCCTAATCAGCGCCTGCATTCAGAATAGAGTTTATCAGCCCTAGTTTGGTATAGCTCAACAGGGGAACGCAGAGATTTTCTTTATGAATTAATTAATCTCTTAACAAAGTACACTCATGCTGTCTTGGTTTAGTAGCCTGTGGTGATAAAATATGTAAAAGTGAAGACTTTATTTATCTTACAAATGTCCAGTAATTTCCATATTTTATAACTTGAGTTTTAACATTTTAGTTTTTAATAACAAAACACATCAAAATGATGAGCTAATTTACAATGCCCTTAATTTTTCTTTTCAGATGGAGGGGAACCCATACTTGAACCAACCCTCATTGGGACTAGGATTTTTTAATCAAGCAGAACATTGTTCATGAAGGAGTTGGCCACCACATCTACCTGAACATGATATTTTTGGCATCCACTGTAGCTATGAAATGAATGTCAGACTTGGGACAGTTAAACATCTGTTGCATCATCTGAGAGTGATAATTAGATGTTCACCTCCCCATCCATTGTTCACCAGCATGGTGGAGTCTGCTTATGGGCCCCATTAACCATTCTCTCATCTTGCAATATAAGACTCCCCTGCCCCAGTTTTGACAGGGTGCATGGCTGACCACTGAAAGACTACATTTCCCAGCTCCTTGTGGCTCTGTGAGGTCACATGGCCAAATTCCACCAGAAAGACAGGAGCAGGAACCATCTGGGTAAGGTCCTCGCTGGATAGCATACCGAAGAGAAATTGAATGAAGTCCTTATTGCTCCCTTTTCCATTCCCAAGCGTTGGAATGAAGAGAAAGTAGTAACCCAGTTTTAAGCATGGGACTAAAGCTATCATATATTAAACAATTTATTACATTACTGCTCTATAGCAAGTTACCCCCAGGCTTAAGGCACCCCACATTTCCTGTCTCCCGGGTCTTGCTCTGCAGGGTCTCCGCTGGATTGCAGGGTTCATCATCTCAGGCTCCACTGGGAAGGACCTCTCCCCACATCTGCATGGTGGATGACAGCATGGAGGCTGTGTGTGAATCTGACTGGGGTCCTGGTCATCCACCTGCTGGGAAGGACCAAGCCAGAGGATAGAAGTAACCAGGATCCCTGGTCCCTGGAGAGACACAGCCACCTCTCCAGCCTAAAGTTTGCTTAGCCCGCTAGTCTGAGAACAAGAGAAAACTAAACTTCTATCCCTGGGTCACTGTGTTCTGATTCTTCATGTGACAGTTCTTGAGGTCTGAGCAACCTCTAAGGGGGTCCTGGGGACCCTGCCTCCTTGAACGCCCACCCATCATCCCCTTATCTTGAATGTGGCCTTACCTGGGAACCCTCTTCTAGAGATATGGCACAGGTGTTGGGATGTCACTTCTCTGATCGAGTTCCAAAATATTGGAGTGCTCCTCTCTCTTTTCTAGGCTTTGATCATGCAACTCACCATGCTGGAAGAGTCCATGTGGCATGGAATGAAAGGTGAGCTCTGCCCTGCAGCGAGCAGGACACCGAGACCCCCAGCTGAGCCATCCACAAGGACCACAGTGGCCCCAGCCACCTTTCCCAGGCCAGCCTTACAGTGATTACATCCAGCTCATTTTTTCTTTCCCAGCACTGGTTAACAAAGCCAGGGCTTCGTGTATGCAGAGCACGTACTCTACAACTGAGAGTCCTCCCCAGCCCCTTCTACACCCAGACTTCAGCCTGCAGATGCCCCGAGGTGCAGGACCAGCCACATAGCAAGATTTGGGTAGTCTATCATGTAACAACAGGTAACAGTGCCACGGGGACATCCTTTGATTTCTGCGTGATGATTTGTGTGCTGAAGGTACAAATGGACTGTTAAGTTATCAGGGAGGGAGTCAAGGGCACCAGTTCCAGTTGTGATCTCCTGCTTCGGTGGTCCGTAAACTTGATTTATCAGTAAGCCCAGAGTTGCTACAGCTCAGGGGAGCATAACTGGCTGAACTCCCTGAAGAGCTCTAACTAAATCTGAATGCTAATTTGTTAATTGACAAATTGATAAATAAAACTGCCAAGTGGATCTGACAATTTAGATCTTGATACATTAGAGTTTCTCAGACTCCCTGCCATGCTGCTGCTTTTCTCCTTCTAGCCCTTCTTTAACCCTAAATAAACACATCCTGAGTTTCCTCACTCAGGCCAGACTTCTGGGAGCGCAGCTGCCGTTCGTCTTGCTGTGTGGGTACCGCTGATGAGGACCCAGCTTGCGTCCACAGTGGCTGGGCCTCAATCAGATTTCTAGGTCTGGTTGAAGCTGCTCAGTCCTGGGAGCCACTTGGCCCAAGTGAGTGTGGGTCTTGCCTCTGGCCACTTCTTTGCAGCTCAGTCTTGCTCAGGTGTGAAATGATTTCTCACCCGCGTTTTCTGCAAGTCTGGGGTCAATGCTCTAACCAGACTTTGGTGGCTAATGACCCCATCTCCAGCACCCTTGGTGCTTGTGTCTGTCCTGGATTTTCCTTTGCTCTCACCTGCTGTTTACCTGACAGTGGCTCCTCTGCCCATGGGAATGGATTTGGCTTGAGAGGCAGTGCCCACCTCACCTTCTCTCTGCCCACCTCTTTCTGCAGTCTCTGCTGTGACACCCAGTCCCAGGCAGTGTGAACCTGACACCATTGCCTCAGCTCCACTTGGTTGTCACTTGATTTCTACCTGGGGCCTCGTGGGGACCTCAAAGCAGGACACCTGCAGAAAGCTGCCTGACACTTAGCCAGCAGCACAAATGAAGCTCCAGCCCCCACAGCCACCCTGACTAACATAGAAGGAAGAGGGAGGAGAAGTTCCCATGTTCATTCAGCGTGGCTTCTCAGGAGCCTCTGGACGCAGGACAAAACCCATTCATCCACTGCGTTGATCGCTCAAGAGCATGCTCCTGCCCCAAATTCTTCCCTGCCCCTGCTGCCTGCCTCTCCTATTGCCCATTCCTAACTCCCGGGAGTGAAAGCCAAAGCCAGGGAACAGCAAGGAAGCCACTGGCTCAGGCTCTGCTTTCTGGAGAGTCCTAAGCCTCCCCTTGGAAGTTCCTCTCACCTAGGCTCCCTGTCTCTGATGCTGTCACTTCCTGATGCCCTGTCACTGCCGCTGAAATCATTGGATTCTGGCTCCTGCCCCAGGGGCTCCGCCTGCCACTGTCCTAAGATGCAGAGGTGTGGGACCCATCTGCCACTGGAGCTGCACAGGTGGATTTGCTCTCCTGCACTTCAGCAGCCTCCACAAAACATTTGCCACTGGTAATCCACGCTACCCTGCACCTCCTGCCTCAGCCTCCCAGGTACTGGGATTACAGGCATTACACCATGCCCGGCTGTTTGTTTCTCTTGAGCTTCTTCATTCCCCTCCCCATCCATCAGAGGCCCAGTGGTTAATTATTCCGATTGCTCTCCTGGATGGTCCTTTGTCTTCCTGCTTGTCTTGGTTACTTTTCTCTTGTTTCTGAGACAGAATACCCAATGCCCAAAATGAAGAAAGGAAAGGTTTATTTAGCTTACTGTTTGTGGAGGTTTCAGTTCATACTTGGCTGGTTCCAAGGCAGAGTGGCACGTGGTAGAGGGCAACAGTTCATGGCGGTGGAACAGCAAAGCAGCCAGAGTCGAAGGGAGGAGTGGCCTGGGTGGGCAAGCCTCTTTCCCTTCCTTATACTGTAAGCAGGCTCCCCCCACCCAGGGGGCACGTAGCACTCACATAATCTCCAGGCCCTCTTCTTGCACAGGTTCAGGATGAAAACAAAGTAAGCCCTCTGGCTTCCTGTTGAATCACACAGTTAACCTTCTACACTTCTCACACTGACACAATGAACAACGTCCTAGAGCAGGAAGGGCATGTTCTTTTCACCTCAGGATGCAGAATTGCTGAGTCACTCAGTCAAGCCTCTAGACTCCCCAAGTTGACACAGTGTATCAGCCATAACACTGCTCCTCCATATTTTGCCTTCTGAAATTTTTTATTCCATCTTCCCAAGATACCAAACACCATAGAGTAGATGAGCCTGCAGAAAACCACCAAGCGGGCAGAACGGTGAGATCTAAGCTGGTTACCAAACCCAGCTGGGCGCCCAGCCCTGCCTGACGATGAGTCCTGCTTCCACGCGGTAAGAGTGCACAGCCTTCTACATGAGTCCACCTCACTTAGCACACACTTCCTGAGCAGTGCTGGTCTGGTGGAAAGCTACATTCTTATTTATGTAACTCTAGGATGTAGCTATTACTAGCTATCCAATCAACTACTTATTTGTTACTGCTGTCTCCAAAATGTATAATATTCAGATCCAGGAAAAGGATTTCAAATTCCATTTTTAATGTAACCATGTGTTATTATTATTTTGAAAATTGGTCAAGTAAAAAAAAAACTATGTTTTGTAAGACTTTTTAGTTTTTCTGGAAAGAAAGCCTGACTAAGGTGAGAGACAGAAAGCTGAGCCATTGCTTGAGTGCATGCCAGCTTCAGAGTGCTGATGTCAGCAGGGGATGGGAGCCTCCGAGATGGTGGGGGCCCTCTGGGACTCCTGGGACAAAGGGACACGAAGGGACAAAGGAACACAAAGAACAGGAAGGAAGTGGATTCATCACCAACGGTTAGAGACCTAGAGGGTGTGGGAGCCAAACACAGCGCTTTCCCAAGCCTCTGCCTGGACTCTTCCTGCCCGCTGCTCCGCCGGCCCTCACCCTGTCCCACACCCCAAAGGCTGCCCCTTTGCTCTCTTTTCTCACCTTTGCACTGCTCTTTCCAGACCCTTCCTGCCCCCTCTCCAGGCCTCTTCTGGACAAATGTGTGGGAGAAGGTTGGAATATTGTCCAGCCCCACCGTGCCCGCCCCTGCCTCTGAGCACATTCTGTTTGAGTTGCTTGTTTAATTGTGGTCTCATCTACCGACCACAGACTGCCTGAGGTTCAGGGACCTTGTCCCCCTCCTTTCTCCCTGGCATGCAGACAGGGGATGGCCTCTGGGGTGTACTATAAACACTTCGGGTGAATAGACCTTCGGCTTCCTTCCCAATATGACTTATCTGTGCACTGACCACTCTGCCCAGGTTTTGCCTGGAGCCTCTCTGCTAATTTAGACTCAGATAGGCTGACCCCAGCCATATGTCTGACTGCACAACTTCCCAAACCCTTTGGACAGCAAAACTGGTTTCCAATGAGAATGTACTGACAACATTGACGGGAGATTCAGAGGAGGCAGAGGGACTTGGTTTATAGTTATGCCAGAAAAATGATGAAATAACTGCTGTTGTAAATAAATGAAATATGACCAGTTTTCTTTTCCTGGACTTTATGTGATGGCAAAAGTGTTTACACGTTGTGCTGCCTGGACCTCTGGGGAGAGCGTGTGGTTGGCTGTGAGGGGTGGTGGGCTTGGGCAGAGGGAGGCAGGTCTGGAAGAGCTGCAGGCTGAGAGGTGAAAGAGGGAGAGGGAGCAGCAGGGACAAACAGATCTGGTGGCTGGGACACCAAGGTGATGTTCTGGGAAAGCAAGTCACCCCCACAGTGTCTACTGTGACCTGAAGTAAACTCTACCTTGCACACTCCTGCCCCGTGGGGTGAATTTTCTCCTGTGGAGCCTGGGGGAAGAACTGTCGGAATTAGCAGAGGACAAGAAAAAGGGGAATAGAAGGGGAAAATTAGACATGAAGCCTGTGTAAAGAAGGAGGGGAAGGGAGGCTGAAAGGAGAGGCAGAGAATGAGAAACAGGGGAGATGCGACACACGTAACGAGCAGGTACAGATTCCCCACTCGGAGTGTGATCACCGTGTGTACCTAGCATGTACCAATAAGAACACAAATACACCCTTAGCGAGTGCTGCTGCCCAGCGCTGTCCAACAGAAAACAGGCTCGTGGAGGCACGACGCTGTCCTCGCCCACTGTTCTCACTGCGTCTGGCACCAGATGACTTCCAGTGCTTCCCCGAAGACAAGATGACCATGAAATGGAAAAATTTCGAATTGATTCAGGATGTCCAGCAGGCACGACAGCACAGCTGATGACACACACACAAGAGGACTCCCAGAGCCGCTTCGGCAAGTGGCGAGATGATCACGGGGTAAGTGTGTTCCAGGTCCCGGGGCCAGTCTTGAGGGGGGTCAATGGCGATGTGTCTTTCTCTGCAATAAATCTTTTAAAATGAGGCATTCACCTTAGTTATCCATGGTACTTTGTGCAAGCACCGGGAGAAACAGCTTTCCCATCCTTCCCTGCACCCGGCTGCTTCATTCATGGCTGCTTCTCTTCCCAGAGCTCTGGTGATCCTGCTTTCTGCCCGCCCCCCCCACTTCAGTGTCATTCTTTCCTTTGTGACCTCTGACCTTCTCAGAGTTTCTCCCAGGGTCTAATCTACCTCTTCTCCCCACCATCACTGCAGAAGTGCCAAAAACTTAACGTACAGCAGAATGTTCTTCAGCAGGCATGGCAGGGAAAGAATCTACTACTCGCAGCTTAATTTCTTACCCCTTTTATTAATGTGTCACAAAAAAACTATGGCAGTGAAATATTTAAAAGAAAACATAAAATCTTATTTTTACATGTTAGTATAAAATATGATGTCACAGTGTACACAGATTTTTCAATCAACATGGTGCTTTTGTGTCTTTTCCCATAAATTCTAGTGTGTGGAGTAATAGTAAATCAAAACCTAAATGTGATGTCCAGCATTTAATCCCTATAATTGCAAAGTAATATGAAAAATTTTGTATCAGAGGGAAAGAGCCCAGACTGTGTGTTTTGCAAAAGCTTGGTACTTTTGACTTATTCCAGAACAATTTATTGTTTCATTTTGGCCAGATAACTCCCAGGCTCTTTCAGAAAATAAATCTTTTAATCTTCATTTCAGTGAGGGGTATTTGATTAATTCCTGCTTATTAGGTTGTCACAAAATTTGACAATTTTTTTTCTAAACTTGAAAGCATCCTTGAATCACGAATATGTAGAGAATGAATTTGTAGAGTATAAATATTTAATATGAAAGAAACATTAAATATTAATTTATTTTGAAATCCTAAGATATGATGCATAACATCGAGCAGCAGTCATCAAATAAATGACAGGGATCAACCTGAAATCAATGCTGGTATGCTTTTCTGTGAAAAGCGGTCATTTTGCATCCTTACAGAAAGTAATAACCTTTCACCGAATGTGTTCTTAGGCAAGGCAGATTGGGTTATAACATGTGGGTTCTACATATGTATTTTGCATTTCTCTTTCTAAGAACTTTTAGATGAAAAACAGTGACTGGAATTGGTTCATTATTTTGTGTTTCCTAGAGTATCAGTTCCTGTTCAGAAGCACAGGAGCGTTTCACTGAACTGCAACTGAGATGACCCTCACTCACTATTGTTTGTTGGTGCTCTGCCTTGTGTAATCACCCCCTACTATGTGTGTGTATGGGGGGGTTCTGTGACTTATTTCTAACCAACAGAGAATAGCAAAGTGATGCTTGTCACCTCTGTGAGTAGCTTGCACAAGACAGTAACTGTGTCCAGCCAACCAATGCCCTCCCTTGCTGATTGCCACTTTGAAGAGGCTTGAATGGGAACCAGAAACTTTATTCTGCCAATAACTACACGTGTGAGGGAGCAGGTCCTTCCCCGCTGAGCCTTCCTGTGAGACCCAAGCTGTGGCCGGCACCGTGACTGCAGCAGAGAAGCCCGCCAGGCTGTGCCTGCGCTCTTGGCTGGTGGAAAGCATGAGATAACTGATAGGTGTTGTGAAGAGCCACAGGGCCTGTGGTTATTTGTTTCACAACAGCAAATGACTATATTGGCTTGCTTTCTGTTGCTATAACAGCATCCCTGAAGCTGGGTACTTTATAAGAAAAGAGGCTGTTAGCTCTGTGTTGGGAGGCCAAGCACATGGCATCACTTTCTGCTTGGATCTGGCCAGGGCTGCTTTGGCTGCCTTGCTATGTGAGCATGTGTCACAGGGAGAAAGTACATGGAAAGACCAGAAGCCAGAGAGACTCAGGTTGGGCCCGTTCTTGTTAACCTCTCACCTGGGAACTAACAGGGTCCCATGAGAACTAACTCAATCCCGCCCAAGGCCAGCACCCCAGCACCTAACCATCACCCACTGGGCTCCACCTCCGAAGTTCCCACCACTCCCCACCACACGGAGGGCCAAGCTTGCAGCACCCGAATGCTTGGGGGCAAACCACCTACCCCTAATCTAGGCTGTAAGTGATAGTTTGAATATTAATGCTGAGAAGTTTGCAACTTTTATTAGGAATATTTGTGAAGCTTCATGCTTAGGGGCTTATAAGTAAGATCTGAATTACTGGTAAAATATTTTCTTCTTCTCTTCTCCCCTTTGGGAAAATGGTGGTTCCTTTCTATGACATAAAGTGATAGGTCGTAGATGTTAAATGATCCCTCCTTAACTCAGTCCTTTGAAGGTAAATGACAAAACACTAGTACCTAAAGATTGACCTAACCCACAAGGGTGGCCAGCTCTTTTCTGGATTTTAGAGGGGATAGAAAGCTCTCTTTGCATTGGCCCCATTGAAGGACGTTCTTGAATGCTCCCATTTCTATGTAGGCAGCTTTAGCTTTAAAAAAAAATGACAGCAGCAGGTAATGTTTATTAACAATGACATACAACTGCTGAGTCCGGTACTTGATTTGTTCCCTTCACGCTCATGGCTACAGGAGGCAGGTGCTGTTACTCTCTCCACTGTTAGGCGTGCCACCGGGGTCTGTCAGGTGAAGGGCTGTCACTCCTTGTCATGGCCTCTGCACTGCTCGGGCTACCACAGCGACTCCAGCAGCTGTTGCTGCCCCCTGGGTCAGGATGGTTCTGTCCTGGCTCTCCGGTCACCTAGGGCTGCTGACATCCTATGGACAGCTCCTTGTTCCTCTCCTGGGATGTCTACCATGGTAATATCATAGATTTTTCAAAGTACCCTGAGTCAAATCTATTCTGGGAAGAAGCCCAGAAAACTGGGTTTTTAAAAATCTATCAAGTTAAATCAAATAATCATCCTAAGTATCTTGTGACTGGCAGAGGAGAGATCTGGACTGGGACTCAAAAGGCCAAGCTGATCACTGGGTGCGGGCTGTGATCACATAGCTGGGGCCTCTTGTCAGCTGAGGTTCACAGGAGAAGAGAGGGTGCCATGCACCTTCCCCAAAGTCTGCTACCATAGGAAGAGAACTCACGGCTGTTGGTGGTGACAGCTGTGCAGCTACTCCAACACAGCTCATGTCAGCATGAGGACTGCTGCCAACCTGGGAGCCCATGCTTCTGGGCAAGGACTGCTTGCTCCTTCCCTTCTATTTACAGTCGCCATCATGGTGGGTGGGACAGACCCACTGCGGGAGCTTGAGGGGGCCCGGAGACTGGATTCCCCCAAGGTCCAAGGCTTCACAGAAGCTCAAAGCACCAAGGACAGCTGATCATGAATTAGAGCCTCCGAAACAGAGCTGAAGCAAATCTTTTTTCTTTGCAAGTTGATTACCTCAGGTATTTTGTTCTAGTGCTGGGAAGCTGTCTAATGCAGATGGTGAGGTGGGCAGATGTTGTGTTTTTCCTGTTTAACTCAGGTTTGATAAACATGGGGCCAAAATCACACTTGTTTGTATTGCTGTCTTATAAGGAAGTCTGGCAAGTTGTTCACTGATAATGCTCTGGAGTCTCCCTCTTATTACTGAGAACCCCTTCCTGGGGTAGAAAATATTAGGAGACGCAAATCCACACCTGTAAGTCTGTAAGCCCTGTCCCTCTGGAGGGGGAGGTAAGGGAAGTTTGAAAATAAGAAAAGGAATGCTACTAACAGATTTGGTGTTCTTGGTTTGACCCCTGGCTGGTCATCTACTTTCCCTGATTGCTTCTGAGGGTTTACAATTACCAACAAAGCAGGAAGACTGTCCTCACTAAGCAAGAACACATTTCCCTTCAAAGTATTTGTGCTCTTTGCATATAGCGTACCTTTATCTGCTGTGTCCCAATAGGATATAAACAGGGCACATCTGCTCAGTGCTACTCCATTAAGGCCAAGCATCATATCACAGGCAAGCTGTACACCCAGCGGGGCCATTACTGAGGCAACAGATGCTTTGAAAGTTGTGTCCTTATTTGGCCAGATCTGTTGTAAGTTCCTCTCTTGGAACTCTTTGTAGCACTGCCTATGCTATCATGGCACACTAAAGAATTTTCTCCCTGATTCTTCTGAAAAGCATAATTCACTTACTGAATAGCAGTTATGTAAATTCTTCATTTTAAGGAAAAAAATCTCTTCTTTATTGACATTTTTTTTTTTGGTCCTGGGAGTCAAACTCAAAACCTTACGCTTGCCAGACAGGCACTTGTGCCTCTGAGCTATATCCCCAGCCCCTGTCCCCTGTATAGAGTACAGATGTGAGGGATAAGGCTAGACTTCTCTGTTTCTTTGTCTCAAGTGGGATCACTGTGTTGGAAAATTTTGATATGTACGTAAAATATCAGACGGTGATGATAAACATGGTAGGTTGTGTACATTGAACAGGCGCTAGCTGCCTACCCAAGATAGAATGACTGCCTGCATTTCCATAGGTCACTCCCTTGACCAGAGGACCAGTAAATATTAGCAGATTTCCTCTGCTTTGTATGGTGGCAAATAACCACCGTATTGGGAAATACGTACCTATTTTCAGTTGGGAAAACATATCTATTTGTGGTGGAGAATATACAGGAGCTTCCCCCCTCCACATGCCACACATTTGTTCTTTATGGTGACATTTTGAACAATTTACGATCTGGATTCCAGTTCATCTGGATCCCTGGAGCTTTGGGGTTATTCTTGATGGGAGAAAAGATGGATGTCACCAGCTGCTAAAACCGTATCTGGGGGACCCTGGAGTTCTTCAGTGCCCTGAAAGTTAGTCCTTCTTACAACATGCCTCTGTCATTGGCTCATAGCTGCAGGATGGATCATTTTAACCTTGCAGCACTTGGATGTGGTTCTATACGCTCATAAAATTGGTTTCGATGCAATTATCCCAAGACTAGTTAATGGACATTTATTATTTAACAGTATCTTTTAAGGTCATTTACAGCCAGGGAAGAAAAGCTAACTTCTCTCTCCTCTTTCTGCTCCACTAAGAAACATGTTCATTACTAAAAATACCCACTAATGACTTGGCTTATTTGTTAATTAGGTAGTTTACTCCTGATAAAACCGGGCACAGAATTTGGTTATGTAGATTAGTCTAAAAGAATCTCTGAAAGAGAAATCCTTCGGCCTCACTAAGCATCTGCTCCTGAAAGGCTATCTGCTGCTATTTAGGTGTTCTCAGGCTTTCCACCCACTCAATCCATCTTGCAAACCATCATCCCGGAAGCTATTGCCCTGCTCAGGCAGAGGCTGTTACTGTGGAGGCAGAGAGCTTTCTCCCCTTCACTGGTGACCTCTAAGATGTCCGCAATTATCACCTCCCTCTCAGGCTGCCAGGGCACTCTGCACGCTTGCTTCAGCATCTCTACTCCGCGTTGCGTCAGCCCGGGTCAGCAGCTGGACTCGCCTAGAGATCAGCTGCAGCTGATACCCAACTGGGACAGTCCTGGGAGCACTTGTAAGATGCGCGAGGCAGCTGCTTTGTGTAGGGCAGGCCTCTTTTTTCTAATGTTCTTTGGGTGAGGGAGAGCAAAGAGGCGGCACTCACAGAATTACATTACAGATGTGCGGCACTGGGCATGCTCTTGGAGTTCCTTCGAGCTACTTTCATGGCCAGTGTTTGCCTTACCATGGCAATGGCACACTGAAATCTTTCTCCCTGCTCCTGTAGCAGTGGGACATGCAACCCTTGGTGTTACCAAGCCAAAGGCCACCAGAGCAGAGAAGGACTTCAGAGGATGCTTGACCTTCACCCTCACCAGGAAGGAATGAAGAGAGCAACACAGGGGCTGATGGTGTGGCACTGACAGCAAAGTCACGTGTGACCGGGGACCAAAATCTTAGTCCCTCCCTAAGAAGCTATGCAGCAAGAAAGCCCTGTGTGAGGGCGCAATGAGGAGCACGCTGTGCTCCCTTCCCGGCCTGGATGGGCCCTACCCTCACAGCTGGCAGGAGGCTCGAGGGGACCTGCTCCCCAGGGCACCTGTCATCTGTGGCAGCTCCAGGGGACCTGTGACATTTTTGTATATGAAGTGACAAGCAAGAACAGCTCCTCTCTGAGGTCTCCTGGCCTGAAAACTGTCAGAGTTTGCAACTCAGCCACTTGCATGCTTCATGGTAGTTTCTGCTATGAGAAATAAGAATTTGGGAGATGAACCTTAGAAGTGGGCCTGTTAGATCTTTGATGCGCTTTACAAGAGGCGCCTGTGTGCAGGCCACATCCTTTTGAGGACAGGATGGCCCAGGACACAAGTGGTGTGGCGCTTCTTTTTCCTGCACAATACCTATGGCAGTGGGCTGACTACTTCTTTGATCATCTGCACCCTCCACAGAAGGCAAACTGTGGCATCAGGCCTCATGTACCTTGTCTGCCATTCATTTCCCCAGGTGTAGGCAAAGCTCTTGTGTGTAGCAGACATTCAGCGAATACTTGTCAGCTACACCAAACCCTGCATTGCCCTTGCTCTCCTTTACTCTACTTTTCTGCCTCTCTGGCTGCCCAGCTTCCTACCATTTCACATATGACTGGTTGCAAAACTCAGCAGGAGCACCGCTAATCCTCACATGCCCAGCTCATGCAGTGCACCAGTGACAGGTTCACAGGCCCAGACTCCTCCTGCTCTGTCCTTGAAAGGAGTGTGTGATTGTCTCTATTGCCTATCAGCTTGGGCTCCAAGCCCTCGCACCCGTTAGAAGACTCATGTTCCAGGCTTTTGTAAATACTGCTCTTTGCATATACAAACTATGATCCGTAGCCCAGCTGGTTTTCCTGCTGATTTTACTCTCATGTATGCTAAAATCAGGCTTACTTCATGTGTTCTTTGCTACTTCTCCCAGCTGTTCTTTTCTTCCCTTCTATTCATTCTAGCCTTTCTCATCCTTCAAAGCTCAGATACAACTTTCCTTCATCCACGCACACATTAATCTGATAACTTTATAACCATATCTGAAACTTATAGCCAGTTATACAACATTAATGTTCTTTGATTTGTTCCTAATTTCATAGACGTATCCTCCAAATTTGAGATGCTTCAAGTAAAGAATTGTTTTTTACTACTGTATTAGAACCTGACCTACTATGCTAGATGGATGGATATGCTATTCTTAAGCCTACTGATGGATTGTTATACCATAGAGGTAGTTCTAGGTGTCAACACATCAAAAAGGTCGTATAAAAATTATATTGGTCACTTTTCCGATTGCAGGTACCAAAACTCCAATACCCACAACTTACAGGAGACATTTAATTAGGCTCATGATTTCAGAGAGCTCAGTCCATGGTTGACTGGTGCCAAGGCAGGAGTATCACAGAGGAAGGGCCTGGCAGAGCATAGCTGCTGAGCTCATGGTGGCTGGAAAGCAGAGCAGGGAGTAGCCCCAGCAAGGAAGGAGTGAGGGACTGGACAGGTCACGCCTCCATGACCCACCAGATACACACAGAAGTAAGCTTTACTAATCTCTTAAGTGGTTCCCAAGCCAGTCAAGTTGACAATGAAGCTTAACTACCACAAGAATAATGTAAGGCAAATTTAAGTAATTTAACAAGCATTATCTTGTTACCCAACAGAGAAAGAAGTCTTACATATCTCAGTCCTATCAAATGGGAACAAAAAGGTCATAAATTGACACTTGTTATCAGTGCCCATAAGTGTGTGTGTGTGTGTGTGTGTGTGTGTGTGTGTGTGTGTGATTTGTCATTGCATTTGGCTCCCCAAGCCTGCAGCAAACCAAAAGAAATTGATCTCACGCTGAAATGTACTAAGGAGAGGCTGAAAGGTTGTTTGGGCCGCTCCTCAAGGCACTGCTGGTGGGCGGGGCTTGTCCAAGTGTGACCCCCGCCTGGCTGGTGCAGGTCAGAATGACAAAGCTTGGATATGCCAGAAACAACTCTGTGGTTGTACTTACAGTCTGGTTCTTTCCAACAAGCAAGCTGTGGAAGACAGCATCCTTTAAAGAAGTTCAGAGCTGCTCAGATCAGCAGTGCAATAGCTCAAATCCTGCTAATAACCCTCACTGCTCACAGCTGAGTGCTTCTGTCTGGAATGCTTTTACATGGATTGCCTCATACTTACACATGTGGGTGTCCTCATGTGCTGCAGCTGCCCTTGTCTACATGCCCTGTGTCTGTTACACACTGAATCAGATGCTTTCCTGACACAGATATGGCCTGCAGCTGTGTGCCCTAGTTGACCCTGCATAGGTCACAGCTACAGAAAGACTCTACACTTAGCTGAGTGCTCTGCTGTCGCCATCTTGAAATTCTGAATGACTTTGAACAAGGGGCTTCCATTTTCTTTTAGCACTGTGTCCCACTGTGTAGCTGGCCTTGTGCACAGGTTATTTCCTGTAATGCTGATGGCCACTCTCTACCAGAGGATGATCAAAGCCATTTTGCTGATAAGGAAATCGGGGTTCACAGAGAAACTTGCCAAGATCTTAACCATGCCTGACACGGTCATTCTGCTCTGATCCGCGCCACTTCCAAGTATATGTGCCATGAGTGCTGCCAGGCAGGGCTTACCCTGTGTCCTCACAACTGACCTGCATCAGGTTCATGGAGGAGTTTGGGCATGTGCAGATTTCTAACAGGCAGGATCTGCAGGCAGGGCCTGGAAATCTGCATTTTACTACCCAGAAAATTCTCACACACACACAGGTCCATGAGCTAAAGCTGTACATCAATAGCTTTCAACCTTTTTGAGCCACAACCCAGGAAAGGAATCCAGCTTACATCAAAACCCTGTACACACATGACAGAAGTGTCCTTATGCAGCAGCCACCTTCACCATGTGTGAAGCTGGGGGCAGGGGTTGTTTCGTGCTAGCCTAACTCAGGCATTGAACGGCAGGTGAGGTACAGTGTGGATCACAAATGTAATCTGGATAGCGCAGTGGTGGAAGGAGAAGAAACATTACACAAAGCCCAAGCCTAACCCTGGAGAACTAAGGTCAAGGGCATGTGAGGAGCACTTCTCTTCCATCTGGCACCCATTAAAATAGAAGTTTTTAACTTCTTGAAAAACAGACCTCTTCTGAAAATCTGATTTCAAATGATGACCTCTTTTTATTTTTATTTTATTTAGTTATTTTTGGTACCAGGAATTGGACTCGGGACCGTGAGCTTGCCAGGCAGGCGCTGTGATGCTGAGCTCCATCCCTGGCCTGAGGGCCTCTTTTACAGAGAATTTCCCACACACACACAGTTTGCTGTGCCTTTCTCCAGGGTTTTTGCCTCTCCCTCCTCTTCAGACTCCAGTCGCAGGACCCTTCCTGTAACAATGGCTCTGTGTGAAGGAGCAGTCCGGAGTCACAGCCTCATACATCTTCATACTGGGGCACAGAGGTGGGGGAGGATATGGGATTTCACTGAAGTTTCAGGAAGGCATTTCTTACTAGTCTTAACGTGGTGAAGACTGGTACCTATTGGTGGTCTTTATTTTCTATGTATCCAACGTCACAGGAACTCAGTCATTGAAGGAAAGTCTTGTGGAGGGCAAGAAGGGCAGCTGGGGAGCAGTGTTTGTGGCGCAGACACTGCTGATGGAGGTGGGAGAGCTCACTAACATCAAAGCTTGGGCAGGAGAACAGATGCACATTTGGAGGCCCTGACTGTTTTGGTCCCTGATCTCTGGGCCAGGAGTTGGGACTTGAGGACTTTGCTTTCCACCCAGATGTGCTGGAATCGGTCTTAAAGACAGTCATTGCAGGTCTTCAGAGCCTCCCAGAGCTCCCAGAACTCTACACACTGGAGGTGTTTGGGGAACTGAGAGGCAGATCTCCCAACATGCACCACAGCCACATCTGAAAAACCAGTTAATTGCTGAAAATATCTTAAGTCAAAAATACACTGAACACACCTGACTTACTGAACATCGTGGCTTTCCCGGCCAGGGGCACTCTCAGAACGCTCCCACTGGCCTAAAGCTGGGCAGTCCTCCAACACAAAGCTGTTGAATATCTCACATAATCCTCTGAATATGGCATTGAAAGTAGAAGAACAGTTGGATGAAAACTGACCAACGATGTAACGTTAGTATTGGTTAAAAAATAGTTTCCTGGCCAACAAATACATGAAAAGTGTTCAACGTAACTGGCCATTTGAGAAATGCAAGTTAAAACACCGAGATTCCATTTTACTCTAGAAAGAGTGGCTGCCATCATGAAATCAACCAATAACAAACAAATGCAGGAGAGAGTGTGGGGAGAAGGAGCTCCTCTTCATTGCTGGTGGATTCCAAAAGACTAAAATTAGAATTCACCTGATCTGGCTATTCCTTTTCTAGATATCTTTCTGAAAACATCATATTACAGTGATATACACATACCAAAGTTTATAGTGGCACAGTTCACAATAGCTAAATCTTAGAAGAGGCCTGGATAAAGAAAAGGTGGTATTTATACACAAGGAAGTACTACTCTGCCACACAGAAGGACGCACTTGGGTCATTTGTACAAAATGGACCCACCTTGAGACCATTAGTGGTAAGTGAAGTAAATTACACACAGACTTAAATATCACCTGGTGTCTCTTATATGAGAAACTCTAAATATAAATAAAGCACAAAATAAAAGACAAATAATAGGAAAAAAGTCATTCTAACCCAGCAGGGATACTGTATCCAAAAGTACACCTTGATTTTATATAATGTCTTGTGTTTTTTTGACCTTTAAATCTGGCTGTTAATCTGTCGTTGTGATAATTAGTTTGATAAGGACTTATAAATAAATACACAGCTCTGATGCTGGCAAACAAAAAGAGCTCAGTTTCTCCTGAACTCGTCTTACTTCTGTGCCCTCACGGAGTCACAACCCTAAGAGTGACATCCTGAGGGAGGGTCTGTGTGTGTGCAGCTTTCCTCACCTCCAGGCTGTGCTGGGCCCAGTGACAGGATCTGCAGAGTCCTCTCTGACCTTGAAATGGAGATGAAGCTAAGAAGGTGCCTGCACCGCCAGATACCCCAAGACAGGAGACCTTGGCGACCTCCCAGCAAGGCCTGCACCCACGCCTGTGGACGTCTGGGGAGGACACAGCAGGAAGGAGAGGGAGCTGAGGTCTACGCCCACACCAGCTCTCAGTCCCCACCACTGTTCCCTGCCGGCTTCGGCCCAGGTAGGTAGGGTGTGAAGGGAATGCAGCTGGACAGAGAAGCTCTTTGTCTGTTGACTCTAATAATACATTTCTCTTTGTTTTGTATATTCACATTAAATGTTTGTATGAATTTATTCTAACTGCATTTTGTGACAGTATTAGTCTTTGACAGACTTGGAAAGTGAGGAGGGAAACCCAGCTATTCAGCCCAGTTTGCAAAGTGTCACTCTGGAGCAGTGTAGGTGCATTTGGAAGCCCAAAAAGTCCTCACGGCCAGAGCTGCCAGCCTCTCTCTCTCTGCAGGGCTGTGTCCATTAATGCAGTGTTTTGGTGGCATGTGAGTCCCCAGGTGAGAGCATCAGGTGAGGGACTCATTCTTATTGTATCACTCATGTCTTTATTTTTACCCCAAATAAGAGGTAAATCCTTTTAAGCCCCGAGCAGCTTTGCACACACACAAGTAGCCACTGTGGACTGAGAAGGAAGTCTCTTAATGGATAGAGAAACCAAGACACAACAACACACACAAATGGGACACATGGGAACCATGAGTTGTCCCATCTTTTGGTGGAAGTCCAACCACCCAAACCCACTTCCTCCAAGAAGAGATGCAGGGGCAAGGCAGAGGAGGCTAGATTGTGCTCCCTTATTGTTTAAAGCTCTTTACCTCACAAACAAACAATCTGTAAAAATAACAGACAGCAAAGCAAAGCAAAGCAAAGCAAGCATATTTTTCTAGAAATTGCAATAAAGCAACTTCCAAAAACAAGCTTCAACACATTGGACTGCAAAATACTCTTCCCTACAAATAGCTGTGGTCTGTTGCTGGGCAAGAATGTCAGGGAACACACAATAATACCTCTCAGTGATGAATAAGGGTTGTATTCTGCGTGGAAGGAAATGAAAAGTTTGTGATGATTATGTATTTTTTGAAACTGGTATCTATAGACCCAAGAGTGCTGCTAGAATTCAGAGAAGCGTGAAGGCAAGGTGAATTGAGCTGTCCCAGGGGAGAAAATTATTAAGGCAGTGAAAAGAGTGGGTGATGGTTCCCAGCATTACTTTTAAGCCAGCTCAGTAGACAGGTAATGGTTCCACCACCAATAGTGACATTCTATCGGAAAAGATAACTTTCACGTGGAAGCACACATGCTTGAGTTGTTACATGGTTTTTTTCACATGAGTGTTTCCTCTGGACTGTTTAAAGCCATGTTCCAGTCACACAGAGCAGCATGTCACCTTCAGTCCTCAGTATGCTCATTGTCTTACTTTTTCATTGTTGAGACAAAATGCTCACCACCCAAAGTTAAAGGAGGAATGGTTTATTTTGGTTCACAGTTTGTAGGGGTTTCAGTCCAGAGTTGACTGGCTCTGAGAAAGGGTGGCATGGCAGAAGTGAAACAGTTCATGGCAGAGCAGGTAGAAGGCAATGGGCCCCCCTTCCCTTTTATCCCAACCAGGCTGCAAGCCTTTTGGGTGGTCTCCCCCACACTCAGGGTGGGCCTTCCTAGTATCCACATGTAGAACTATTATAAATCAATTAGTGGACTGACCCAATACTACACATCCTTGATCCATATTCACACACTGCAGCTCTAACCACCTCCAAAAAGCGCTACCTATGAGCGCATGAGACTTTGGGGAGACTTCCAGACAAAAGCCATAATACGGATTCTTGTGTCTTCGTCTTTGCCTCTTACATTCTCTTCAGAGAATGCCTGATTCACTACACTTATATTTGTCCTTTTTGTCTTTTAAAACACGGTGCAAAGCTCTTCTCTGGCAAAATCTTTTGCAATTAACCCATGTAACTCTGATTCCCAGGGGTCTCCTTGTGGCCTTACACTGTATATTTTAATTCTATATTTTGATGCATTTATGTTGTTTTGTTGGTCCTTTTGGCACTCTGTGTGTGTGTGTGTGTGTGTGTGTGTGTGTGTGTGTGTGTGTGCATGCATGCACATGTGGTCAGGTCCTGATGGTGGTGAAAAGTAGCTTAGTAGGAGTCTGATCTAATGCAGCTCTGAGCCTCTCAAGTGCATAAATCGGGGGATCCAAGGCTGGATGCTTCTTCAAAAATTATTCAGGATTTCAAATTCTCTACTGAAGAGCATTTAAGCAAGCTCGGGGCCTGCTGAGTGCAGAGCTCTGTGTGATCACCCGGACCGCACACTCAGGAGCCAGCCCTGCCTACAGGAAAAGTCTGCTCCTTACTGTTCTTGCCAATTTATTTCTTATTTACCAGTTGCAGCAGAGAGTCCCTAAAAGGTGGCCTCCCTGAGTCTTCTGAGGCCTGGTCCACCCTGCCCACCATGTCCACAGTGCCCTGGTTTCATGTGCTTTCTCAGATGAGCACACACTTGAGTTGTGGAGTAGACCTATCTCAGATGCCAAGCCTTGCTGTCCAGTGTACACTGATGCGCTGAGTCATCTGTGGCATGATGGCCAAGCAGCTCGACCTCCTTCTACCAAAGAGAAGAGCAAGCGCCTGTAGCAGCAGGAGCAGCCCCCATATACTCTCCTGCCATCAGTCAGGGGCGTAGTTTTCCCATTTCTTCCCACTTTACTGTTCCTTCAACACACACTCTCCAAGCTGCCAGTTACATGTTTTCACTGTTCCTTCCCTAATCCTAGTTTACTGGGCTTTTATTCTAATCTGACTTCATCCGTATAAAAACATCAGGCAAGCTACATAATGCGGTCTGGCCTGGATCCTGCCTCTCGGGGCAGACCTGATTTTATTTCACATTTATAGCAAAATAAGTTCACAGCAATGATTCCTGTATTTTAACATCCTTAACAATCTCTGTTGCATGTATGTTTTCATAGTAAGAAGGCAGACACACCTGTAATCCCAGCTCTGGAAAGCTGAGGCAGGAGGATCACACATTCCAGCCTGGCCCGGGCAACTTAACGAGAGCCTGTCTCAAAATAATTAACTGAATAAAAGGGGCTACAGATGTCCCTCAGTGTGGAGGGCCTGGGTTCATTCAAGTCCCAGTGCTACAATAAGCAAAAAGAAAGAGAAGGTGAGAGGGGCGAGGAGGAAGAGGGAGAGGAGGAGGGAGAGGAGGCTGGCAACAAGGGTGAAAAGGAAGAGAGCTATGGGGGTGGGGTCAGCATGCGGGTGCTGTGCACACCTGAGAGATGTGGAGATGAAAGCAAAGAGGGCCCAGAGTCCAGGCTGGGGGGCTGGGATTTCCAGGTCAGTGTATCATGAAATGTGCGTGGCCACACAAACCACTCCACCTTTTCAGCTTTTACTTCTTTGGGGAATGAACTAAGAATATCTGTTAGTTCGTGAGTCTTTTTACAGCCTTACTGGAGGTGACGTAACAAGATTTACAGACCCACACTGACATCAGCTCTTAAAGGAGAAGGTCGTGAGGTGGGAGGAGGCTCCTCCGTGAAGCCTTTCCTCAGCTCTCCTTTACTGTAGAGCCCACTGCACACCCAGAAACTAACATTATAGTTTGTTCTTTAATTTCTTTTGCCATTCCCTCAAGGCTGAACATTCTCTAACAAGGTGAACTGTTTGGCCACGTGTGGAAGTGATGTACCTTGAAGCACTCGCTTTTCTTTTCTTCTTAGTGTTTTCTCCTTGCTAGTACATGTTTGCAGTGATGTGGTTCTGTTCCTTGTGGGGAGTCGGAGCGCGGACCTGACACATCTTCATTCATTTTAGGTCTCCTTCTCTTCCCTCCCCTCCTTCTCCCTCAATCTCTTGGACTCCCTTTCTGTTTGCAAAAGAGCTGCCTCCCCATTTTCTATTTGTCTTTATTTTGCTCTTTAATCTATCTACACTTCAGGTTTCTTATATGAAAGAAACCATGTGCTATTTAGCTCGTGTGTCTGATTTATTTCACTTAGTGGCGTGATCTCAGGGCGATCTCTCTTGTAGCAGACTGCTCCCTTATAACGCTCACTTTTTCCAGGTTTGGAAAGAGGCTGTTTCCTTTCAATGTCTTAAATCCACCTTTAAAGAACCATGCAGCTTGATGAATCCAAGAAAATATTGTTTGTACTATTATTATATTTTTGTTGTTGGAATCATATAATTTAATCTGGATGCTACTTATGAAAGAAGTTTCTGAATGACTTTTCATTAAAAATGAGATATCCAAAGGCAAAGATTTTCTACCGCTCAGAATACACAAAATACTGTGTTACAGGTTAAGAGGTGCTTACAAAAGAAGAATTCCTAAGACCATCCTGATAGAAACCAAGACCCACATCAAACCAGACCAGACCTTCTGACATGAGAGAAGTCTTTATTGGGGGGCACAATAGGGGTAGCAGGCTAATGGACCAAGGCAGCAGCGAGCTGGGCAAAGCATAGGCTTTTAAACTCTTTCTCAGGGTGGGTGTCTGTGGGCCAGAACAGCCCAAGCAGGGGAGTAGGGTTGGTGGTGCTGTCTGAGGGTCAGAATAATCTGATCAGGGTGGGTTGTTCATGGGCCAGAACAACCCGAGCAAGGTGAGCTGTTCATCAGAGTCCTGCCAAAGTGGATGAGGTGGGTTTGGCTTTGGTGGCCAAGGGGAACTGAGGTGGAACAGGTAAGGGAAGGAGAGAAATATTGAGAACGAAAGTTTTCCCATGAGGGGGGCTGGCTCCCTTGTGACTTATCACATCCCATCCTTCGGTGAAATACATACTTTCTCAGGACGACCACTTAATTTTTGATGTATTTATGTGAGGATTACTTGCAGCCTGTTAGTGGGCTGGGTTGTATCTCGCTCCCTTAGATATGTGCACACAGTATACTCCTCAATAGTATGCAGTTGACTGTGGCTTTGTGATGAAAGTGTGATGACTAGAAAAAGAGCAGTTAGAAGGGTGACAAAGGAAATACATCTTTTCACATGTAAGTAGATCTAGACTCTAGCCACAGTAGCTGTCTGAGATGTCTGTTCAATGATTGCAGTGCTTTCAAAAAGACATGCGTAGGAACTTAGCTACTTGGTTTTGAGCTAGAAAAGGACAATATTGGCAAGTAGTAGAAAACAATCATCTGGGAGGCGTGCCAGTTGAGCTCTTCCTGGGTAGCCAGGGCCCAGTCAGTGGCTATGGGGAGCTAGGTGGAAAGAGTGAAGGCTCTTCACCTGTACACGGCAGTGCACTAGGTTCATCTGAAGGAAACTGAAATCTACCCTTCTTTCCTCTAACCAATGAATTAGGTAATCCCCCATGGACCAGGTGCTGTGCTAGGTGCCAGGGGTACAGTACTGGGTGGAACACACACAGTCCTCCTTGTCAGTCCATATTACAAGGACTAGGAATAAAAAGTGGAATACATTACCTCATGCCAGAGTGAAGGATGGAGCTTAACTTTTACAGGAATGGAGAGGAAGACTTTCTGAAACTGTTACCTTAAAAAATGTGCTAAAGTGGTCATAAGTAGTTTCTTACTATGTGATTCTTGCTGAGCTACTAAAGTATCAACAGTCTATCTGGAGCTATAAGGGAAACAGGAAGAAGAAAACAACAGTGAGGGTGAAGCAGGTCATAATGGGGGAACGCAGCAAGTGCTCTGGTGTCGGTACCGTAAAGCTGGGTAGTATTACAAGTCACCTGCTTGGAAAGCATCTATTAGGGTTTTAAAATATCCAAGCTTGTGGTGGAACCAGTTAAAGCAGTTTACACAGAAGCTTACTGGAGAAAGGCCAAAATATTAAAACAATTACAGCTACTTTGGGATGGGAGAAAAGTTCTAGCTACTGTGGTTCATTAATTTTAAAAAGTTAATCTGGGTGGTTGTACTCGCTACAAGAGAAAATGATGGAAGAACAACATAAAATTTTATTTGCATCCTGGAAGCCTCAAATTTTGAACTGTGTAGACATCAAAAGAGCTAGCGGAAAGTCAGTTTCCTGTGGGTGGGGATTTTTTTTACCCATCTCATCTACCGCTCTTTCTGAAGCGCTTAGCTCTGTGCCCGGCGCTGCTGGGACTCAACGTTTTTTACATGAATGAAAAGATACGAACAAGTGGAGTCAATACTGACTTAAAAAGGGAGAAACCCACCAAAGTGTAAGTCCCATAACGCAGCGTGGAAAAATAATTTGCAGGGGTTGAATACATTAAGTTTAGGGTTTCATACTCACAAAGCAAATTGTAAAAACAGCTCACTCAGCGTCTTATCCATGAAATCAAGTGGCTCAGCCACAAGGCTGTTCAAAGGGTTATTGAGTGACATTGTGTCCCGCGTGTACTCCCAAGTGCCAAGTGGGAGATGAGCACACTCCCACATTAGGGACTTCGGAGGGCTGTTTTGCTATGTCACATCACAAAACCACCACGTGGAAGCTACAGTAAGGTGGGTGCAGCCACCCGGAAACTCATAAATGTTTGAACAAGCACTGTTCTTTCATTTAAGATGACGCTATAGATACTCACTCTCAACTGATTTTTCCAGCTATCAGTGGGAAAGACCGGTGTTGAGCTTACCGCCAAATGTCACGTTCACATGTCTTACCTTCTTCTCCTCCCATTTGAGCCATGTGAGATGAGCGGCAGCACTTGCTTAGGGAGAGCCACCAGATTTTGGACGCCTTGTCTCTGAGATGGATCTTCCTGCCCCATGGTTACTGGTATTCTGCCCTCATGCAATTCCATTTTATGTTTTTCAATTTACTTTTAAAGTACTTTTTCCTGACCAGGTGTTGCTGTCAGTAAACTTTGGTTTATGCAGATAGTCATTTAAAATGGTCCCATTGAAACCACCAGGATCAGAAGTTCCTCTGTGTGGATAAAAATGAATGATCACAAGAAAATCACACAGCGGTGAATCAGCAGCTCTGTGTTAAGCTACTGCTACTCTGCAGGAGACAGAACAGACCCTTGGCTGCTCAGTCAATAACAGGCACTGGCAAGTTATTCTGCACACGGTGTGAAATCTCTCTTCTCTCTTCCAATAACTCCTGGTTGTAAACTTTGTTCTCCTCACCATACATTTTCAATTCCTTACATGATGCTTCTTAGAAATTAAAAAGAATGTGGAAGTCAGGGGAATCTATAACAAGGGACAAGTCAATAGAGGTCATTCAGGATATTGGGTGTACCAATTGCTAGGCCCTGGGCCTGGCAGAAAGAATTAAATAAGACACATCACCCAGCCCACAGTTGAGTAGGGGACCTGCCAGGTGAAGGACCTGCCTGGAGGCCAGAGCAGCCGTATGGCCAGGGGACAAAGTGGGCAGGGTGAGCGACTGACCAACTCCTCGGGTGTGGGGAGGAACAGGGGTGTCAGGGAAGGCTCCCAGCAGAAGGATTTAAAGGCCAGCTCTGGCAAAAGTGTTTGGCAGCAGATGGGGAGGACTTTCAGGAAGACAGATGTCAGCAGGGTAGGGAGGAGCTCAGTGGCATAGTGCGCTTGGGGAATTCCAATGGTGTGGCATAGGTGAACCTGGAGGGACTGAGGTTGGAAGAGGGTGACTGTCACCGAGACACAGCCTTTGTCTCACAGTGGCACAACCCTAAAGCACATAGAATCGCCTCCCGGGCAGGACTGGCTCTATAGCTACCGAAGGGCAAGTGTTTCCAAATACTCACTGTCACTTTTCAGCCCTTCTGTGGTCATACACATGGTACGAATGACAGTGGTCTTACAGGTCAGAAGACACAATAATCTTTTCTCTTGAGGCCCATTCTGCATTAGCAGTCACAACTGTGGATACACAATAAAATGCACCTTGCTGACCACAGGGATGCAGTCAGGACCTGGGGTTCTGATGGAAGAGCTTTTCCTGATGTTTTTCTTAGGTGGGGCAGCTCTTTGGTACCTGACAGAACTGTCCGGCCTGAAAGTTTTCTTGTGTGGTTAAGGGAAAGTCTTAAATAGCCTGGCGGGCCTGAAACAAACTGTGCCCTCAACTGAATAGTGACCGGCTGGCCAAGTCTATTAGATAGCAGATGTATTTAAAGCGTAAGGCATAAGAATTTATGAACTCGCCATTAATTCTGTGGAATCTGCCGCATTTGGTACATGTTTTGTTTATGAATGACTGTGACCTGTTAACATTCATTTGTATGATTTCAACATGTCTTCCACTTAGCTCTTTAATAAAATGGTAGTGCTAACTACTGCTGACTACTAGATAAAGAGTCACCTACCAGGTGTTCCTTTTGAATACCACAATTTTGCAGGGTAGAGTCAGGTAGCACTCTGCCTCAGAGCAATTGTTAACAGCATCTCATCAAGGCCTTTGATTCTCTAGCAACTGAGCCTCTCTGTTCTGTTTTGACCTCACAGAGAAGCGCTGTCCAACAGAGATACCATTTAAGCCACACACTGAAGCTTACGCAGCTCAGTACCTACCTTGAAGAAGTCAAAGATTTTGAAACTAACTTTTGATGTTTATTAATCTCAGTCTATAAAAATTAGCACTTGAATATATAATCCGCATCACGTTTATGAATATCTTCCATTCTTTTTTTTTTTAATCAAGGCTTTAAAAATCTGCTGTGCACTTTATATTTACAACACAGCCTGATGCAGGTGATCAGTTTTCATTAGAACTACTTGATCTGCATTTAGATGTCAGGAGATTTATAGTTCATACTATGGTTCATACTCTTACATAGTTTTTGAAAGCCTATCTTAAAATTTTCCAAACTGTGGATCAGTTTTTAAACTTAAATTATCTAAAATTGAAAGAGATTAAAAATTCAAGCAACATGTCAAGTGGCCAGAATCCACATGACACTGGCCCCGTGCAATCAGACAGCAAGCATGTTCTTAGAATTCGCCCATCGGCTGGCTGTGGACGATGTTCTTCCGGGTTTCAGTGTAGTTCTGGCTCCTTGCTGATCTTTACATCTCTTTTGTCTGGACTTTGACTTTCCCCTGAAACTTTTATTACCCTCACACCTTAATTAGAAATCTTTCAGTTGAGCATGCCACACTCAGTTACTAACCCTAAAGAAAATGACTCAGAGCCTTAAAGTATGCCTCTGCTAGTTCTCCACGGAACCAGGTATGAGAGCCAAAGATGAAAACTGCTCACAAACACTTTTTAAGGACTAGGGCTGAGTGGTTCTGATTCAGTGGCAACACTGCCTTAACGCTTAAGAGAGAGGAGATCACAGGACATCTGCTCATGAAATCCTTTAAAAAACACCTAACATTTACAAAACCCATGTGGAGTGCATTTTCATTGCAAACCAAGCCTAAGACTGCAGGTATTAATATGGATGATTTAAGTGTCACCTTTTCAGATAGGTAGAGTTGTGTTTAATCTATTTTGTTAGATAGTGTTATTGAGTTGAGTTAACCAGTAATGATTCTCTTTGAATGCAGTTCCACTGTTATAAAACTGAGAAAATATAGTCTCCCTTATTATTATGTAATATTCAGTGAATTTCAGTATGAGAGCATAGAGCAGCAAATACAGCTAAAGAATTGCATATGACTCTTTTCTTCCAGGAGTGGGGATAGACGCCAGTGCCTTTGTACTAAGCTAGATGCCCAGGCTGATCTTGAACTTGTGAGCCCCTCATTTCAGCCTCCCGTAGTGCTGTCCCTGACTTTTAGAACATGCAGCAAAGCCCGCAAGGCCCTTGTGCCTGCATCTTGGTTCCTCCTTAAAGTTCTGTGTCTGGTTAATCCCGGCACCTCCTGGGCACAGACTTATAGTCTTATGACTGCTGCAGGATGAACAGCACCATGGAATCCAGTTATCACCTGCATCTCAACCTAATGCACCCATGATCCTAAGCCAATTCTGTGGATTGTGTGAAGTAGAAATAAACGTCTGCCAGGGTCCCCATAAGGATAAAGTCATACTTTAAAGAGTGGAATCTAATTGACAGCTGAGTGGCTCATTCATAGCCCAACTGGGCTGGGCACCTTTTCAGAAACCCTGGTATACCCTGGGGTGAACGTATGTGTGATTGCCTTGCCAGGACTTCCTGAGGCCGCTGGCCACGGTGTATACCTTAGGCTGCACTGGCTCTAGATGACCAGAAAGCACAAGCTGTATCCTGGCCACACCCATATGATCCGGGATGACACAGGGTCTCCACAGAAGGGCCGTGGAAGGTGGCTTCTCAGGGCCCACCATCTGTTTCGGGATGCCTCTGTGGTTCCAAGGCTCCGAATGCTGCTTATGGGCCTGAGATGACCAGCGAGGGGTCCTGGGCATCCTCTCACTTTGGGAGTGAGAAAGGAACACACAGTGATGTCTCCGAGTGACACAAGGTGAGCAATCTTGTCCCCTCAGAGGATCTGTGCTTGCTGTTTTTGGGTCTTTGGGACCCATGTTTCAGGGGTCAAGGGTTAACTTTTCAGAGACAACTTTTAATGAGTCAAGACAAAAACCATCTGGCACAGGAATTTTTCCTCCCTGCGGACAGTGCAGAGAGGGGACATTTCCACCGTCCTGGAAGGCCCACTGGGCTGCGGGAAGTTGCTCGGGAACCCGTCCGCGCAGAGGACCGGGGGCAGGTGGCCAGGCCGACCGAGTCGCAGTCCTCGCCCCCCGGGGCCGCTCCCGCCCCCAGGAAGTGACGCGGGGCGCGGACGCGGCGGCGGCTCGGCGGGCCGGGACCCCGCACCCCCGCCGGGTGGCGCCCGCGCCTTTGTCCCCGTGCCGGCCCCGCGTGGGCTTGGCCCGGTGTCCCCAGCCCAGTGTCCCGCTGCGCATCGCTGTCACCCGGGCCGCTGCCTGCGCGAGAGGCCACACAGGGGCACGGCCGCAAGGGGTTGGGCGGGGAGGCGGCCGCACCCCGGCTCCGCCGCCCACCCCGCCCAGGCCGAGCGCGGACCGGGAGGGAGACTGCAGGCACCGCCGGCCGGGTGCGGACCCAGTGGGAGACCGCGGCGGGCGCGCGGATGCGGCGGGGCCGGGCGGCGGCGCGCACCTGAGGCGGGGCGGGCGCAGGGGACCGGGAGCCGCCGCCGCGTCCCCGCCTCCTCCTCGCGCGCCTCTCCGGCCGCCGCCCGGGACCCCGGCCCGGCCCCGCCGCAAGATGTCGGCGCGGACGCCATTGCCCACGGTGAACGAGCGCGACGCCGAGAACGTGAGTGCGCGGCGGCCGGCGGCCCGGCCCGGCCCAGCCTGTCCCCGACCCCGTCCGCCGTCCCCGACCCTGTCCCCATCCCTGTTCCCCGTTTCTACCCCTTGTCCTCTGTCCCTGCCCCCTGCACCCATCCCTGTTCCCCGTTTCTATACCCTGTCCCCTCTCCCCATCCCTGTCCCCTGGTCCCTGCCTTCGCTGGGGATCCCTGGTCCCCATCTCCTGTTCCCTGCCCCCTTCCCCGGCCTCTGGTCCCTTGTTCCCCGTTCCTACCCCCCGTGCCCACCCCTCTTCCCCGGCCCCTGTCCCTGATGCCCAAAGCTTGCACGACCTCCCAGGGTGCTCTGCTCTCTTTCTCCTGATCTCCCGGCTGGGGCTGCGTCCTCCAGCTCCGTGGCTCGGTCCCGGCCCTGTAATTCTGTGCCATGGCTGGCAGGAGGTACAGAGTGGGCATCGCATGCCCACCTCTGCGATGAGCACCAGCAGCCGCCTTCACACCCTGCCTCTCTGATCCTTCAGTCCACGCACCCCCATTGCCCATGACTTTGCTTTTTGCAACCCTGTGCCCACACTGTGGGTCGTGGGCACCAGAGGCAGCGCGAGGGGATAGAGGTGGAGATGTGCTAGGTCCGTGTGAGTTACACGCTGTGACACCGGTCCTGTCAAGAGGGCTGCTGTGGCCTGGGTTAGAGCAGACTGTTTAGAAGCCCGTGGAGCCGGACTTTATCCTCCGGGCGGAGTCAGTGTGATGATTCAGGGCACATCTCTGCTCCTTGGGAGTGTCACGAGTACACTGCTTTGAAGGAAGGGTTCTGTGAGTCTGATCAAATTGCCCTCCGGAGTTTTTATCAAGATGCAGATGTCCTGGCTGTCGCAACTCTTGCAAACTGAAAGAACAAGACCAGTCGTATTTCCACCTCTGAAAAGTACAATTGTGTGTGCCTGAGTTCCTTTGTAAGGAAGGGTTTCTTTTTGTGTGTGTTTTTGTTTGGCTTTGATAAAATCCGCATGACCTGTAAACAGAGCCCTGCCTGATTTTCTGAGGAGGTTAGGGAACTGGGGGGTCACTGAGCTTTGCTTGGCTGTCCCGGCCTCTCTGGTTGTTCAGTTAACTCCTCAGCCTTCAGCGCCCCATGTACCAGTGACTTCATAGGCTTGAAGATAGAGTAATGAAGTGCTCTGGCGCTTTTAGACAAAAGGTAGGGGAGCGAAGGGATACAGGCACACTCCCGAAGTCTTGGAGGGGCACACAGGGATTGCTTAGCTCAGAGAGTAGGGGCGCCCCGAAACTTCCTGGGATGGTATGAAGGGAGGAGAAATCTGGCACACAACCATTGTTAGAGGGTGTTTGAAAGTATGCTTTTGGCTCTCTAGTGACATGCGTTTAGAATGGTGAAAATAGTGTAGGGCCACTGTGTTCGCACACTGTAACTTAATTTGCATTGTAACTGTTGTTTAAAAAAAAAATCTGTCCCCTGGCCCGGTCCCCTGTTCCTGGTCCCTGGTTGGTGGATAATTTTGATTAAGAATTGAAAAAAGTCTGACAGAAAGAGGAAGAATTGGGTTAAAGCTGATTTTAAAGGCAAGTTACTACAGGATTTTTCTAGGAGGAATTCTAAAAAAAATTCCCATCATAATGGAGTGTGAGTATAAAACAGCTGATGACCTTTGTTTTTATTTGCAAAATACTGTGTGGTGAAGCTGGGAGTGGAAAAATACGTTGTTTTTATTTGCCCTGGCTTTGGAATACCACAGCCTGTATGAATACAGCACTTTACAGATATGAGATAGCAGGAGTTACAGGAATAGGCATTAGGGGCCGGCACAAAACGCAGCATCACACATGTCAACAACAACAACAAAAGATTTTAAAGCCAACAATTAAGGGTACGATGAATTTTCTTGTGAATACCTTTACAGAGGTGCTGTAGGTGCTCATGTGCTGTGTCTCTGCGCGTTATTTCAAAGTCACTTTTATGTCCTTGCTCCTGTGTTGTACAGAGCGATGTCTCCACTTAGTTCACTTGCCCACACCCTGACGATCTCTTAAATTCCTTGGGAAATACCTGTTACACTACTGTGGTTAGTAAGCATGCGCTCAAGTCTGTTTCTGAGCTGAAGGGGTGCAGAAATATCTCAGTTGCGGCCTCTCCCCTCAGACAGCTTACAGAAGACATAAGGTAATCCAAGCCTGCAGCACGCCAAAGACAGTGTGTCAGTAGGGCTAAGTTGGTTTCTGAGTGTTCTAGGTGTGTATGAAAGGGGTACCACTGGTGGCTATTTAAATCACCGTGGGCTGTCTCTTCAGTCTCTGGTCCGTAGTAAATGGCTTTATCCGTTGTCAGTTACCTGTCATCAGAGAGATAAACTGACAGACCTGCTTTTTAGCTAATGTACCAAAGCCAGCATGGTGGTCAGAATGCACATTTGTTTGTAGTCATTTTCAGTGAAGTGACATATTTTTTAGCATGCTTCAGAAAATTTTGTTTGTGTGACTGTTAAAGGGCTTTAAAGTCTTTTGTTATGTCAAGATGGTAACTGAAAACATTTTATTACCCTTAGAAATCAAAATTAACACAATAACCTAAAAACCATCTTGGTGTCTTATTATCATTTGCAGTTAACATGAACATTTCTTCATATGTATAACATTTTAGATTTCATGTCCTTGGGAATATGTAATATCTACCCCACCCAAGGTCACCAATACATATTCAGGAAAGTTAAAAAACCCCAAAGGGGAGCATGATAGTAGGGTCTCTTATACACTACTACTGTAGACTTGGATGAGCCTTCCTTCCAGAGCACTCTATGGGTGCTTTTAGGGGGTATTTCCTTAGATGAAGAATTTTGTTTGCCTTGTTGATAGGCCTCAACTGGCTAAATACTACTGAACAACCAATAATTAACTTTAAGGAAATAAATGCCTCATAGTGAAATAGAAAACACATGTTGTAGGTTATAGAATTCATGCAAAATGTGTTTGCTTTTAGGTTGTCAAGAGCAAATCTAGAAAAAATGATGCTTGAAATATTTTTCTGGTGGACAATCTTGGATTATTTCAGTATTGATGTGGATAGTATGTTACTATTATGCTAATGTGTTGCTATTTCTCTATGTACTTTTGAGTGAAACAAAAACAGTATTTTAGTGTTTTGGAAAAACTCTGACTGTGCTAATTTTTGTGAGTCAAAATAGCCCTCCTAGCTTCCTTTTTTTTTTTGAGATAGGTTCTCGCTATATAGCCCAGGCTGGCCTCAAACTTGCAGTGATCCTTCTGCCTCAGCCTCCCGAGTGCTGAGATTACTGGTATGTGCTACCATGCCTGGCAGTCCTCCTAACTTCTTAGGATGAAATTTTGATCAGTAAGAAGAAAATGGATTGAACAATTTCTTGGGATGTTCTAAATTTACATTTGATTGGATTCCAAATCTTTAATTGAGAAAAATATTTTGGTGAGTTTTTGATGGGTCTGAAGTCTCAGTGCTGGCCGTCACAGGTAGGTGACATGTGGTGGCTGTTAGTAGCCTTTCCAGTGGGAGTCGCTGTTACAGTGAGGAGGGCAAGAGGACAGCCCCTGTTCTGCACTGCCCGCGGCTCTGCCCGGCACCTGTCCTCTCCCCAGCCATCTATTCCGGCTCAGTGAGAAGTGGCAGTACATGAAGGACCAGGGCTGTAATTTTCCCTTGGCATCCGTTCATTGTCACCATTGGTAATGTGCATCAGGGTGGACATTACCTATTGCAGCCTCTGAGGCTGTAGCTCTGGGAGGTCAAGTGACCTGTGCATGGTTGTGAAGGACCCCAGACATCTTCCACTGCTGCTCTGCTGTTGCTTCAAGGAATGCGTTGTTTGTTTATCTTTGGCTTAGACATTTCAAAAGTGCATACATAATGATATAATGTGCTTTTCAGAGGACTGAAGGAGTATGCTTTCCTGACCTGCACTTCTGAACCTTCGTTCTTACTTTTCCTGCAGTGCCCTGTCCTTTCCCCTTTAACCCTCAAGTGGCCAGTCCTTTGTTTTGTGGCTCGTGGTTTGAACAGTTGCCTGAGGTGACCCCAGCTAGTGTCGTCCCCTTGCAGCTGAGTGCTGTGTGTGCACATGGTGGGCTCCAGAGTTCCAGGCGGGGCGTCCAGTCCAGCTCACTGGAGAAGAAACGTCTTTAATGTCTGTCACTTGGCTGCGACCTACATACTATCATTAAGTCTTCTTTTTTAAAAGCCTAAGTAATTGCTGTTGTTGTTCTTTTTCCGTCTCGGGTTTCCTTTGAGGTCATTTTCTTTTTCTGGTGAATATCTTTAGAAGTTCATTTGGAGAAGGATCGTTAGTCATAAACTTGCTTTTTAAAATCGCAAAGCACACTTGCTTTCATTTTTGAAAGACAACCTTGCTCACTGTGTGACTGTAGGTGTATAGTTTAATGTGTTTCCCTGCTCAGCAAATAGTATCCCATTGTCTGCAGACTCCGATGTAGCTATTTGGATGTCATTTGCTAACTGACAGGTCACCTTTTGTGTCTGTCTCTCTGAGGTGCTTTTGGTTTCTATTGTAATTTCCTTGTACTGCATTTAGATGTGCACTTCTTTTTATACTGCCTTTTTTTTTTTTTTTGAGACAGGTCTTGCTGTGAGGTTCCTGCTGGCCTTGAACTTGTGGCAATCCCTGTATCTCAGCCTCCTGAGTGCTGAGATTGCAGGGGTGTCCCCCCACGCCTGGCCTTGCTTGGTTTCTGTATTCATGTTTTTCATAACTTCTACATACTCACCAGCTATTACCCTTTTGGTTATTACCTTACTTCTGGTGTTTTCCTTTTTCATACTCTAATTAGGTTACATTAGACTTAACCCCTCCGTATGCCATGGCTTCTCTCTCATTTTCCGGATAACGACACACCATCCGGTCTGTGTAGATCTGCTGTCTGCGGATACATATCTTTCATCAATCCTGGAAACATATCAGCCAGCATTTTCTTTAAATAGCCTCAACCTGTGCTCCCTCGGGGTTTCTGGGACTGCGATGACACATGCTAAGATTTCTCCTTCTGTCCTCCATATGGCTCAACTTCCCATTTTTGTTTTTCTCCCGTTTTATTTTCTGTATTGCAATCTCTAGTACAATCTGCACTGCAGTTACTCTATGTAGTATGTTTAGATCTGTCTTTCTGTAATTGTATTTAAATTTCTCTTAACCCATCTGTTGAATTTTTAAAAATTGTGATAAAAATATAACACGATGAGCCCTCAACAAATCTTTAGATATACAGTATAATGTTGAGATTTGAAGGTATCGATAGCTAGAATTTGTATCATGTTACATGCCTTCATGCCTGTTAATAATAACTCCTATTCTTCTTAGCCCCAGCAGCCAGCATTCTTACTTTCTGCTTTGCTGAGTTTGACCACATTAGGTATCACATGTAAGTGGAAGCATGTGGTATCCATCCTCCTGTGACTGGCCTGTTTCACACAGTACAGTTGTGCTCAGGTTTATCTGTGTTTTAACATGTGACAGGATGTCCTTTTTATAACTAATATCCCATTGTACCACTTGTTTATCCGGTTATCTCTTGATGGACTGTTGGGTTGTTTCTACTTCTTGACATCTGTACAAGGGATGATGAAAACGTGGTGAATGTTTACATTTTTAAAAATTATTACAGAATAAGACCCGTTGCTAGTAACACCTCTCAAAGTATTCCTTCTTGTTTCAAATGCACTTATGCCATTATCCTTCCCATTTGAAGCAGTTCTGCTAGTCCTCTTGCACCAAGGTGTGATAGAAAATATGGTGTGCTGCTGCCCAGCGCCGTGCCATACAGCGGGTCATTAAAACATTACAGTGAACCTTCACCAGGTCTGGCACCCTGTGACTTCTGGCTCTTCCCCAAAGTCTGAATGACCATGGAGGTAAATGTTTTGAATTGGTTCAGGATGCTGAGGCCACTATGACAGTGCAGTTAGTGACACTCCGGAAAGAGGACTTTCAGAACTGCTTCCAGAACTGCCTCAGGAGGGAAGGGAGGGGAGTGGGAAAAGAGAAAATTAAAATATCACGCACAGGTACAAATTCTCTAGGGTGAATGTGATCATTATGTATGTCAAAAGTGTACCAATAAGATTAACTGAAAAAACAGGAAAGTGCCAAGAAGGTAGGATCAAAACAGAGGGAGTATCTTGAGGGTGATTAATGGCCACGTGTCTTTTATTGTTGTAATAACTTGTTTTAAAAACACTGTATTTTTATTATATTATCATAATAAAACATAATTACGATATGAGTTAATGATAGCTTGTAGGCCAGACTTCTTTTCATCCTGCTTATTTTCCTTTTTAAAATTTTATTTATTTTTTTGAGACAGGGTTTCATTATGAGGCCCAGGCTGGCCTCAAACTTGTGGCGATCCTTCTATCTCAAAATTGAGGTATATTAATGATACTATATTACACCTTTTTATTTGTAAATAACACTGCAGTGAACACGGGAGTGCAAATATCTCTTTAAGATTCTGATTTTAATTCTTTTGGGTAAGTGCCTGGAAGTGGAATTGCTGGGTTACGTGTCAGCTCTGTTTTTAATTTTTTGAGGAGCCTCTGTATTGTTTTTTGGTAGTGAGTGCCAATGTTACATTCTCAAAAACAGCACGTGAGGGTGCCAGTCTTCAGTGCATAAGAGCTTCAGTATTCTTGTCTACTCACATTATTTTGTTTTCACTTTTTGATAGTAGCCATCCTGACAGATGTGAAGTCATATCTCACTGTAGCTTTGCATTTCCAAGTGATGTTGACCATCTTTTCATGTATCTATGGGCTATCTGTGTGCCTTCTTTGGAGAAATATCTATTCAAGTCCTCTGCATATTTTAAATTTCTCACATTTATTCATGTTCTGTGGAAATCCAGGAGTTCCTCATGTGCTTTGCCGTGCCCCAGCTCATGACATTAACCCGTTGTATACATGGGCTGTAAGTAGCTTCCCCCGTTCCGGGGCTGCCTTTCCATCCAGTTGCTTTCTTTGCTGTGCAGAAGCCTTTAGTTTCATGTCGTCATCCATTTTCGGTTTTGTAGCTTGGGGTTTTTTTGGTTTCATGTCCCAAGAAATAATCACCAAGGACAATGTCATAAAGCTTTATCCATGTGTTTTCTTCTAGTTCTGTAGTTCAGGTCTTACTTTTAAACCTTTCATCTAGTTTGCTTTGATTTTTGTATATAAGATGAGGGTCTAATATAATTCTTTTTTGCATATGTTCGGTTTTCTCAGCTCTGTTTGTTGAGAACCCTTCTCCATGGTGTTTTCTTGATGCCCTTGATGAAATTTGACTGCATGCAGATGGCCATATTTCTGAGCTCTCATCCTTGGTCTATAGGTCTGTCTTTTTGTCAGTACTGTACTATTTTGATTACCATAGATTTGAAATATGTTTAAAAATATGTATGAGACCTCTAGGTTCTTCTTTGTCAGGGCTATTTAGGCTATTCAGGATTCACAGTAGTTATGTATGAATTTTGAACTTTTTTCTACTTCTATAAAAAAATAGCATTGGATTGTGATAGGAATTGCACTGAACCTATAGATGACTTCGAGTAGTCTGGACACTATTAATTCCTCCTTTATATGAACCTGGGTTATCTTTCCATTTATTTGTTTTATCTTTAATTTCTTTCAACAGTGCTTTGTAAGTTTTCCGTGTGCACATCTCTCTCTGGCTTGGTTAAGTGTATTCCTAAGTATTTATTCTGTTTGATGTTTTTATGAGTAGGATTCTTTTCTTAGTGTCCTTTTAAAGTAGTTCCTTATCAGTATGTAGACATATAACTGAGTTTTTTCTATGTAGATATTTTTGTACTCTGAAACTTTCCTGAACTTATTTATTCTAATTGTGTGTGTGTAATTTTTAGTTTTCTATGTAAACCATCGTTGAATCTATAAACAGATAATTTTATTTGTTGCTTCCTGATTTGGATACTGCTTATTTTGATTTCTTGCTTATTGCTATAGCTAGGAGTCCCAGTACTGTGTGGAACAGAAGAGGTGAGAATGGCCACTGGCCATTGTGCCTGATGGTAGAGGAAAATGTCTTCCCCACCATCAAATACGTTGTTTGCTGTAGGCTTTTCATGTGGTCTTTATTATGTTGGGCTAATTTCTCTTCATTTGTGTTTGTTGAGTGTTATTATAAAGGGGTGTTAGGTCCTGTCAACTGCTTTTGCTGTATCTATCAGAATGATTATTGGATTTTAGTCTTCTGTCAAGTGTGGTACTGTATCATTGATTTTTGCTTTTTTTTTGCATATTGGACTATCCTGTGTCCAAAGCATAAATCCCAATTAGTCATGGTGTGTGATCTTTTTAATATGGTGTTGATTTTGGTTTTGCTAGGTTTTTGTTTCTTCTGAGGACTTTTGCATCTAAATTCATTAAGAATATTGGCGTGTAGTTTTCTTTCTTTGTAATATCTTTTTTAGGTTTTGGTATCAGAGTAATACTGGCATTATCAAAGAGTTAGGAAATCTTTAATTTTTGTAAGAGTTTGAAAAAGGTTGGTATTCTTCCTTAAATGTTTGGTAGAATTCATCAGGGAAGCCATCTGATCTCAGGTTTTTCTTTGTTAGATCTCTGAGTGCTGCTTCAATCTCCTTACTGTTATAGTTCTGCATAGATTTTCTGTTTCTTTATAACTCAGTCTTGGTAGGTTTGTTAAAGTTCTCCAGGAAAACTCTAACAACAACAATTGAATGTATAAAGATATACAAGAGGAGATTTTATTATGTGGATCAGTTGATGCTATTTTGGAGGCTGAAAAGCTTGACTTTATGATTACAAGGTGTTATGGTTGATACATTGTGTCAACTTGGGGAATCTAGAGGTTTAGCTGAGTGATTCAGGAGGAAGCTGGAGTGCTTACTTTGTAAACATCCTGAGCCTGTGGAAGAGGAGGGCATGGAGATTGTGTGAGAGCTACACACCCCCTGGGTGGGGGTAGGTTGTTTACAAAGTAGGAGAGAAAAGGAGGCTGCTTGCAGCCATTCCTCCCTTTTGCTCTTGTTGTTTTTGCTGTGCTCTGCTGCCATGAACAGTTTGCCCTCTGCCATGTGCCACTCTGCCTTAGAAGCAGCCAAGTATGGACTGAAACCTCCATAATGTAAGCTAAATAAACCTTTCCTTCATTTTGGGCGTTGGGTATTTTGTCTCAGCAACGAGAGAAAAGTAACCAAGACACAAGGGAATACCGTATAGGCTGGAGAGTCAGGAAGGCCAGTGGTACAGTCCAGTCCAAGTCTAAAGTCCAGAGAAGCCAGAGCTGCCATGCCCCAGATCAAGAGGAGGGAGCCCTCCCTTCCTGTGCCTCCTAGTTCCATCCGGGCACTCGGCGGGTTGGAGGATGCCCGCTTTCATTCACAAGGCATCCTCTTTGCTCAGTCTGCTGTTGAAACGTTTCTGTCCTCCAGAAATACCATCACAGACACACCCACAAGTCAGGTCTTGATGTCTGTGTGAATTGTCACTGTAGGTTATATATTTCTCTGTATTTATCTTTTTTCCTGTATTTTAACCCAATTTGTTGACATACAACTATCATAGTAGTGTTTCCTAATCCATTTTATTTCTGTGTAATCAGTTGTACTTTCTCTTGCTTTTTTCTGATTTTATTTGAACTTTCTCTTAGTTTATCTAGGTAAAGGTTTAGAAATGTTGTTGATCTTTAAAGAAAACTTACAACTTTTGCTTGTTTTCTATTTCATTTATTTCTGCTCCAATATTTTGTTATTTTTTTTCTTTTACTTTGGGCTTATTCTTTTTCTAATTATTGAAGTGTAGTAGGTTATTTTGGTGCATTCTTCCTCTTTAATGTAGGTTTTAAATGACACCATTGTAAATATTCCCTTTAGAATTATATTTGTTGTCCATACACATTGGTATGTCTTCTTTTTTTTATTTGTCTTAAGACATTTTCTTATCTCCCTTTTGATTTCTTTGACCCATTGGTTGTTCAGGAGTGTGTTGTTTAATTTCGACATGTTTGTAGATTTTTCATTTTCTTCCTGCCACTTATTTCTTGTTTTATTCCACAGTAGTCAGAAAAGATACTTGGAATGTTTTCAGTGTTAAATTTGTGAAGATTTTTGTGTGATGGGTCTTTGTTACCCACCCTAAGGATGTGTGTGAATACCTGAGAAGACAGTACTGTGCTGCTGTTGGGTGGAATGTTATGTTGTTTTTAGGGTCCATTCAGTCCATAATGCTGTTCAAGTCCTCCTGTTTCCTTATGGATCATCTCCTGGATGTCCTGCCCGCTGCAGGAATCTGTTACTGCGTTCTGTCTGTGCCTGCCTTTGGTCCCGTCAGGGTGTGGCTCGTTTATTTAGATCCTCTGCTGTTGGGTGAAATATGTTTACAATTGTACCTTCCTTGTGAATTGACCCTCTGTCAATATATGACATCCATCCTTCTTTGTCTCTGTGGCAGTTTCTGAATTAATGTCTATTTTATCTAATACAAATGTGGCTGCCCCAGCTATCTTTTGGCTACTGTTTGCATGACACAGCTTTTTCTGGCCTTCTACTGTCAGCCTGCGTGTGTCCTGAAATCTAAATTCCTGTAGAGAGAGCTTGGAGTTGGATCTTAAGGCCATCCATCCACTTTATGATCGTGGCCTTTAATCTTGTGCATTTGATGTAACTAAGTGTAGAAAAGGACACGCGTTGCTCTTTTTGCATTGTCCATCTTGTGGATTGCTCTGTCCCGTCCGCCTTGCATCTTCCTGTGTTTTTCCTTCATTTTTAGTGACATCGAAAGTACGTTGGGGTCTGTCTGCATCGAAAAACACGTCTTTCTGGCAGTCCCACCAAAACCAGAGCATTGGACGCACCTCACCTTTCTCTTCCCTTACGTGTTGAATGTTTTATTTCTTCAATTCTTCTTTTAAATTTTAAAAGTTTCAAGGTTTTCTTCAAACCACTCTGGCCTTTGGAAATAGTCTCTTGGTACGTGCTTATTTTTTGTGATTTTTGTCATTATTTCCTTAAACGTTTAATACATAGCTATTTACATTCTATTGGTGGTCAGACTGTCTCAATTCCCTAGAGATACATATTGTTAGTTAGTGCATCCCGAGTCTGTTTCATCTGGGTGGTCACCTCGTGCGCTGGTCTTTGATGCTGAACTCCCCTTGCCCTGATCTTGTCTGTGTGCAACCTGAGGGTCCAATAATTAAGGCTGTGTCCTGAGGAGAGGGTTCCTGTTTGCTCTTGCCGGGAACCTGCTGCTCTGGGGCCTGTAGCACCGCCCAGCTCTCCTGCCCAGTGGCAGACTTTGGGGTCAGCTTTTGTACTTTGGTGTGGGTTCTGGGCTTGGAATTTGACCCTAGGGTAACTTGGCTTTCAGCTGGCATTTGGGTTTTTGCTTTTTATGTTCGTTTTGTCCTCGGATGTTTCTCTTACTCTCTTCCAGTTTCACAATACGCTTAAAAATGTGTTTCTCCCCTAGAAAACTCCTCACGAGATCACATCTACTCTACTGAAGGAAGACTATACCGTATATGCTATAATACGCTTTTTGAGAATATGTTCAGAAATCTCCATACTTACTGTGATTTTATTACTCTAAACTGTGTCATTGCTGAACCTCTGGTGTCTGACACTTCAAAATGTGCATGCATTTCAGTTTGTAAGTTTTCCATTTCAAAAGCTGTAGATTTTGGAAACCATTTTTTGCAATTATTAAAACAATTAGTTTTTGAGAACTGCTAGTTATCAGGTAGGACAAAAATTTACTAATGGAACTTTTATGAAAATGTTCATGTAACTATAGGTGGACTGAAATACAAGGATTATAATTAAATAAGGGCATAATTACATAACATGACCCACTTGAGTAAGATGCTTTTGTCATGGCAGTTGTTGAAATCAAATATCAACATAAACTAAATTTATAATCATTCAGTTCACAGTATCACAATTTTTTGCACTGTATAATATTAAAAGTGTTTTATTAATCACTGAAATTTTTGCTATTATGATTTAATATATTTTCAAAGTTTTTATCTTTTTATTTGCTTTTTAATATGGGTACACAATCTGTTTATAAAGTAATCCCTGTGTAATCTAAGTTGATATTTCTGTGGATTCCATCTGCAGAAGTGCTTGGTCAAGTTCAGAGACCATTGTACCCATACAGCTGCCCTTGTCCTCTGGCTGTCTACGGTTACCCTTTTTCTTCCTAACCAAACTGAAAATATTTGGAGGACACAGACTACTTCTGACATCACTTCTGTAGATCCTGTATCACCTACTATCGCACTGGCCATGTCGTTGGTTTTAATTTTAGTAAATCAAGTTCTATCTTACGCACTTACCCTCAACAGAGCAAGTCTGTAAGGGTAGATTGTTTGAAATTCCCCTTCCCTGACACCTTTCCTGGCTGTCACAAGTGCTCCAGAGTCAGGTCCAGGAATCTCTCCTTCCCCAAACCCTGGGATGTGGGAAACCCCTCACTAGACTTTCAAAACCCCTGATTTCTGTGATGATGGTGACAGTATTTTACTAAGTCCTATCCATGAGAAGGAGAAACGAAGATCACAATTGATAGTTGTCGAAAGTCGGGGAGACGATGAGCTGGTCGTAAAGTGGGTGCTGCCAGCAGTGGAAAATGCCAGGGCTTGCCCAGTTTGGAGCTGGCGGGCACTCATGTGAGGAGTGGGTGGCAAGGAGCCCCAGCACCTCCCCTCCTCCTCTGGGTGGTCAACTCTGCAGGGAAGGGCATGGCCCTGAAAGAAGGGTTTAGCGCCTCCTGCCCTTCCTTACGGGCTGAATCTTCCGCATGGGCAGGGTTCATTGAATACTGTTTGGGCCACTGTGCCAATTTGGTCAGAGAGGAAACAAGCTAACAGTGGGTAGGACACAACGCTAGTGAGCACCCTGCCCGCTCTGGTAGCAGCTTCGGCACGGCTGCCTTGCCTCTGGGATCGGTAGCGGGTTTAGCACAGCTGCCTTTCCTCTGGAATCGGATGCAGCTTGCACAACTTGGGAAGAGAGGGTACTTCTCTTTCCTGCTCACTCACCCCAGCACAGCTGAAGAGGACTGGGACAGAGATACAAAGGCAAACAAAACCTGTTCCCTGCCCCAGAATGACTCAGCCTGAAGAGGGAGACAGACCTGGAGACAAACGCACTGTGAAGTGGAAAGTGACCGTTCCTTGCTATCCCACAGACAGCAGCAGGAGCAAAGACGGGTGCTCAGCAGGCCTGGGGACCCAGCTTGGAAGTGCAGCGCCCCTTTGCCAGGGGCTCTGCAGAGGCTGAGTGGGTGTGGATAGGAGGCTGTGGGGCCAGGGCTGGCAGAACGGCACAGGCCTGGGAAGAGCCGACTCCATGGGCTCCGTGAGCCTCGTGCTGGGTTCGGCCTGGTCTCCTGCGCAGGGGCCGCCTCACAGTGGCCCTGGGGGAGCTGTTAACGCGGCTAGGGTAGGGTGTGCAGGGAGCTGCGGTGGTGGAGACAAGGACCCTGGGCCTGCTCTCAGTTAGGCCCCTCGGAGCCTTCTGCCCTTGGGTCCCTGTGTCCCTGCTGGCCGCCCAGTCATTGCCAAGATACCACTCTGGGAATCGGAGTGCTCTGGGTGTCCGAATGAATTCTTTCGCACTTCCGATGCGTCCTTTTAGTAATTTCCCGTGGCCTCAGCCCCTCACCCTGCCCGCTGCTGGGAGTTCCCAGCTCTTCGGTATGTGGCATGTGGCATGTAGCATGTGGCATGTGGCATTGAGCCTGGCCTTCTCCCTGCAGTTTGCCGTGACGCGGGTGCGAACACAGCCTGCTTTCTTACTTTGCTAAACCTCAGGACAGAGCCTGTCTTCTTTGACAGCAGTTAAGAGGACATTTCATAGTGCAATCACTTACACCTTACATGGGTACTATGTGCTAGGAGTAAGGTTAGAGAAGCCCGCAGTAGCCACAAAGCAATCACTCCATAGACTAGGAAGCCAGTTTCTCTAGACCTGCAAAGGGGCTGGGAGAAGGTCCAGCAATTGCTAGAACTGATAATTCCTTGTCCTTGAAGGGCATTCTGTCTTTGTGGTTTTAGTTAGTGGTGAATACAGTTGACCCAGGGGGCAAGATTACTTAGCAGCTGCTTTGTTCCTGGTTTAGACTAATTATTATTATCTTTTAAATTCGATGACTTAAAGCGGAGAATTGCTGCTTTTGGAAGAGTCTCTAACCTGTCTGTAATGAAAAGGGCAGTAGCCCGGGATAGCAGTCGGAATGCGATGATGCTGAGTTCCTAGCTATTTTGGGTAAGTCACTTCACCTTGCCGCTTTGTGTCTCTTCAGCATCAGCCTTATTTCGATACTTGGGAACTGCCTCACATACTTTTCTAGACAAAAATTACTAAACTGAGCAGTGCTCTTAAATCATGGTGTTGATCTTTCTGACTAAGTTATTTCTGTTTACTGATTTACATGCTATAATTGAGAAGGAAATAAAATATGTACCGGTGGCCTTTATTTACTCCTGAGAAAGTGGCTGTGTGTATATGTGTGTAGGTCAGGGAACTGAACCCAGGGCCCTGAGCATGCCAGGCCAGTACTCTGGTGTGGACCCGTGTCCCCTACCCCAGGCCTCTAGGGAATTCTTAGCAGCCAGTGCGCAGTGTCGAGCAGAGGAGGTTGGTGACATCTCCCTACACACACTTGGTCCCTTACACCTTTTGCTTCTGCCTTCCTCTCCAGAATGGCAGAAAAGCCAAGGCGAGGAAAGAGTGATGTTGAGGAGGAGACGCCGTTTATCCTGCAGAACCCAGTGTTTACATGTAGCTAATTCTATTTTGTGTGCACTTGGTGACAGTGCTTTCTAACTGCACTGTAATTTTCTTAAACTTGTTGTGATGCTACAGTCTCCTCGAGACCAAGAACTCTCACTGACTGCCCTATCAGGCAAGCATTAGGCGAGCATTTTTGGCTGGAGTTTGCAGAACTGCCTGCTGAGCAAGGCTGTAAGCAGCAGGAAAGTGCAGTCCCATCCACGGCACTTCAGCACAGTGCTAGGCACACGATAGCACCTCAGGGTGTTTGGGAAATATATACAGGGAAAATTCATTCATTGTCTGGAATGAATGAAGTACATTAAAAATATGAAATAGTGTTAAGTAGACACCACATCTGCCTTTTAAATTTTGGTCACTGTTACTGAACTTCTGAGGTGTCCTGTAAAAGATTTCTCTCCCCATATTCATGTCCACAGGTTAAAGCCATCAGCTAAAAATTCAGTGTACTTAAGAAATGTATCCACAAAGTGGATTGACATTTACACTGGTACACTTCCTAGCTTATTTCGGGAGAGGATGACATAGCTGAGCTGAAGAGCTTGGAGTAAGGCTCTGACTAGTCGAGTGTTAAACCAAACATAATGATTTAAAGAACAAACATCTCTTGTGATCTCCAGTGTGACTTTGCTGTAGTGCTTTTGTACTTGTGGGAATGAAAGAACTAGGAAGTTTCAAAAAGAATTTAACGCTGTATTTTTAGATATAATTCAGGCAGATGTTTTCTTTCATTCTCTGGGGACTCTGTTGCATTAGCTGTAATGTGGACTGGCGGGCTGGAGCGTGGGGCTCCCCGAGGGGCTCTTTGGAGTGCAGGGGAGTATTTTAGGCAGGCTGCCTCTAAAATAAAAGCGCAGGATCAGCTACTCCCTGTCTCCCTCCAGGTCTCATTCCTTGGGTGTTTGTGCAGGGAGCAGGAGTACAGTAAATGCCTTTCCCACACCACAGCTCAGACACAGGACATGCAGCTTCCTGCTTAAGAGCACATGCTCAGAAGCAGGGCTCTGGGTTCAAATCCCAGCTCTGCTGTTTGTCAGTTGTGACCTTGGGAAGCCACTTCCCTTCGTTAAACCTCAGGTTCGTGTTTTTGCAAGGGAACAGCAGCAACACCTCCCATGTGGAGTTGTGGTGAGGATCACACTGGAGCATGTGTGATGCCTTTGCACAGCGCTGGAACCCAGCAGTGCTGTGCACTGCTGCTGACGTTATTATTGTTGTACTTCCACAAATGTTGAGAGGTGTGCATATGTTTTAAGTGCATTCAGGGTTATACATGGTTTTCATTTATTACAATTTCTGTGTTCAGCCATGGCTCAACATTTTTTTTTACCAAGCCAGAGTTTGAAATGGTTGACTGTCTGGCTTACTGAGATGCTTGCCAGGTTGGAGGCTGAGTTATTGGCAGCTGGCTTGGCGAACAGGGAGTTAGAGCAGGGCAGAGGTGGGGGCAGTCGTTCGAGTGATGCAGATGTGCTCCTCAGGAGGGGGCAGACCTGTGGGCTTGTACAGTGGCTAAGAGCCCAGACTTGTAGGGGAGACATCCCTAGGGTTCATTCCCAGCTCATCCATGTATCAGGAACATAACTTCGAGCGGTTTCCTCTTCTGTAAAGCGAGGATAGTACCTATCTGGTTGGATGAGTGTCAAGTTGAACTTACTGCACTTGTACTGGTGTTCCATCACTGTACCAAAGAAACAAGAAATCAAAAGCAAGGTGATGAGAAAGTTCAGTTGCTGGTCAGAATATCTTTTTCCTGTCTCACAGTCATGAAAACACACAGCTAAATTCATCAGCTTCCTGCTGCCTTTTCTCCCACATCTTCAACTTCTTCATGTTCATACCATCGTTCTGAGACAGCACGGGTACACTTGGATTGGTGAGTGCTTTACACGTGGTCATCGACTCTCTGGAGACTGCATTGATTTCAGTGCATTGAGATATAAAGACAGGTCTTAAGCTAGGGACCGACAGATTGAAGGTAATTTGATAATATTGTGTGCTGGAATCTAATGTTTCTCTACAGTTGTCTTTTCTAAATCATAGTGCTTATATTTTTGCCCCTTAGAAATTATGGGTAATGGTTTCCTGAGCAAAGTTTTGGTGGAATTATGAGAAGTTCTTCTGCTTCTTTTTTTTGTATTGCTTCTCTGTAAGGAAATATATTTCTCTTTAAGTTTCTAAAAATAATGCTTGCTAGGCACGGGGCTTTTTATTCAGAGGAATTAATTTCACCTTCGTCAAGTTTACATAATAGCACCTTAAATTAGAAATTCAGTTTCATGTTCAACTACCTTTTGAAAGTAAGAACACCATACTTTAACATACTGAACCAGAGCTCGCCAGGAGCAGGGTGCTGTGAGCCACCTGGGCAGGACTGCCCCCCAGCTGTGGGAGCTGGCTATGGTTCTGTGAGTGGCTGCTTTTCCCAGCCTGGCACTCAGAGGCTGAGACGCACAGGGCCTGGGGTCAGGAAGGAAGGCAGATCAGCGAGGAACAGTAAATCCACACTGGGACCTGCGAGAACAAACAGGAGCTCCTGTCTCTCCTTCAGCTTACCATTCTCGGTGCCCTGTGGGCTACACTGGTGCCCTCTATCAGAGAGCTGCCCATGCATCCGGACCAGGAATCAGAGCAGCTGTGGCGGGCGACAGCACGGTGCTGTGTCAGCTGTGCGTGGCGGCTGGGTCTGACCCTGTGCTGACCTTCGCAGCACAGGAGCAGCTGCTGTTTTCATTCCCACAGTGCGCTTTTTGTGCCCGTTTCTCGGGTGTGGGCAGCTGTGACTGAGGGCCACAGGGAGAAAGGAGCTGAATGCACCAGAGACATCAGAGCCCATCTCTTGTCACTCTGCTGCCCTCTTTAAGGGTAGGACATCGCCGACTGCTCTACTGCATTTAATTTCCAGTTAAAGATAATGGCAGAATCAATCTTTTGTCTCTTGTGCTGCAGCTATCCTAGACATACCGAAAACACCCCAATTCTCTCCTCAAAAGGAAACGCAAAGTCCCTGTGTCCGTCTGTGGGTGAGGCTCACTGCTCAGCCGCGCTCTGTCGTTATGCCCTACATCAGGGTCAGTGTTAACTTTTAAAGAGTTCGTGTCCACCCTTTAGCAGCGGACGAGGGGACGGGAAGGGGAACAACAAGGGTGGCAAGATGTGTACCAGGTGTATTCATTCCAAAACGAGGGAGAAATGCTCTTCAGTACTAAACTCCTGGTTTCTGCAGCTGGTCATGTGGTCATGGATGGTATTCACAGTCACCTTGTAATAGTAATTCCAAGTTCCCTTTGCCTTCAGCAAACACTTTATCTCATTAGAATTCCTTGCACGGTGAGGTAACCCAGACCTCATTCCTGAAGAGTCTGGGCCGGCAGAAGACTTGTGTACACTGGGCCTGTATAATTCTCCATCGAGTTATCTCGTGACTGGAGCGCAGGGAGAGGTGCCCCAGAGGCTCCCGCAGTTTAGATGTGCTCCTCCCTGCAGGCATTATGCAACAGCAGCCCACTTTTCCCGGAGAGTTGGAGAGTCGGGATCAGCCATTCAGCCAGGAGCCAACCTTCTTTTCCTATTGATTCCCTGTCAGGAAGAAATCTCAGCCTGCCATCTGAAGGGCCATTACTGTGACAGCTGGGAAAAGCACCCTCCCTTCTGAGGTACTAAGACTTCTAGGAGCAGCAAGTCCGGGGTGGAGGGACCAGAAAAATCTGCTAACGAGCCCCTGAGGGCATTAGTGAAAAAGCAGCTCCCTTTCCACCTACCTCTAGATCCCCGGCCTGCAGGTCCTGGCTGTGGGCAAAGCAGCACCGACTTAGGGTACATACTGCATCCTGTCAGAAGTGATCCCAGCTCTGCAAGGCACTGGCTCCCAGGTGGCCTGGTAGTGAATCTCCAAAGGCTGTGTGGTGTCTTACTGCCATACAGCTGCTTTGGAGTATCGGAGACAAGTGTGTTTCCCAAGGGTGAGCCCACGTTCACGCTTCATTTGCTGTAAAATGAGTTCTTAACCTAGAAGCAGTGCTATGTGGAATGGCCAAAGTTTATTCTTGTAAGTCTGCCAGTGTTGGACCTTTGCAGTGTTGGACCTAAGCATTGTGGACAGAGAAGGCAAATCTGTAGCTATAGCAAGTGTCCATCCCAGTAAGGACAGAGCACTGTGCCTTCTGGGGCGGGAGCCGTGAGTGTAGCCAGCCTGTCCTCACCGGCCCTGGGGGACAATGCTAGCCCATGTCAACAGCCCACATGTAGCTTTCTCCTCGCTAATGTGGTCACTTACTTCATGAGGCTGCTGTCCAGTGTGGGTGGCTGGAGGAAGAGGCTGACTGATGTGCACCGCACAAGTTACCTTCTGTGAGCACAAGTTCAGAAGCGACACAACCGTCTTCACGTGTGGTGCTCATTCAGGGAGATTTATTCAGGTATTTCTTCCTGCTGGTCAACTTTCAAGTCATTTTAACTTTCTAAGTCCTTGCCCGTGCAGCCAAGCCATTAGCACCAGCCCGTGACTTTTGGGAGACCCCTGCTTCACATTTTGTCTTGTTTCCAGCTCAGAGCCCTGCTCACTGGGAGAGGCTGTTGTTATGCTGTCCCTCCAGTGCCACTCCTGTAGTGGCCAACTGTCCACTTCGGGGTGGCCTCAACAGACTGTGCAAAACCAACTGTAGACAAGGCTGGTCACAGAAACCTCTGGAGACCATCTGCTTGTTTGCATCTTGGCAGACTAGGGAACGTAGGAGGGAGGGAGGGGTGCAGTGAGAGCATCTCGTGTGACATAACTCGTGCTCACACTTTACCTAACACACACCACTTCCGTTTGGCAGCAGGATGGTGCTCTGTGTGCCCAGCTTTTTGGATTGATTTCAGACAACACCTGGGTCATCATGCAGAGCTTGTGTTGAATCATAACTTGGCAGCCAGTAGAAATGCCGGTCATAACCCTGAAAGACACAACCTTGAATGCGGTAATCTCAAATGTTGAAATCCTGAAAACGAATCTTGGAAGGGACAGTGTATGTTGAGGGGAAGAAGGGAAAGTGTGGAAAGACATTGTTGGGAAGAGATTTGCGTGTTTTTGACTATAGGGAAGGACAGTCGCCCCAAGTTAAGTGGAACAAATCTTTGTAAAGCTCATTGTTTAGAAACGTTTCGTCTGTCTGCATTGGGTTCCAGGAGCTTTTAACAAATCCAAGCAAGCGAGGCTTGAAGAAGCTATAACACACTGGTCAGACAGAGCCTGGGTGGAAGGTAGGGTGGGAACATGCAGCGTTGCTTCCCCTGAGTCTGCCATCTGTGTGTGAGGGGACGGGGGGGTGGATTTCTCTCTTCCCAGAGTGACTTGGAGCCCTGGCTCAGAAGATGAGAACACATAATGGGGCTAAGGGGGGCTGGGGATACGGCTCAGTGGAATAAGCGCCTGCCTAGCAAGCGCAGGGTCCTGAGTTCGATCCCCAGTACCGCCAAAAAAAAAAAAAAAAAGTGACATAATGGGGCTAAGTTTTCTTTTTGTGGTTTTTCTCCCGCTATTTTAAACTGTCAGCATTATTGTTTTTACAACTCACTATGCTAGATATTTTATCTCCGCATCATTTCTAGTATTAGAGGTGTGCATTGTATAAAGGCTTTCATAAGAGTTCTGAGCTATCTTGTATGTTTTTTGCAAATTTGAGTCAAATTTGAGCCACTTCACAATGTTGACTTTGTGTGTAAGCCAGGCATGTTCATAAAAACATCCAGTCTTCCTCAATAAATGCAGCAATGAGCCTTTCAGACATCTGCGTCTGTCAAGGATGAAATTGTTGAGGCCTCTGCTCAGTGGTAACCCAGGATCGGTGGGGGTTGATCTCATCGGAAGACATAGTTGTCTCTCACAGTATTCAAGTGGTAATGGATATGAGGCCCATGATGCTGGGTGTTCGTACACCTTGCTTTTTGAAGTAGTTCCCAGGGAATATGATTTATCTGCTCATAACTGTTAGATCTGTGCAGCTGTCATGGGTACTACTCTAGTATTTATGCTTGCAGAAATATGTACATTATTATTGCCTGCTGTATGACGTGATCTGTAATGTAGTCATTTTTTAAAAAAATTTTCAAAGAAATCCCTTTTAAAACATGCAAATAAAAATTTTTAAAAATTATTTTTTCCAGAAGTGTATAGCAGGATTTTAATCATTCAGGAATTTAGACTTTAGGGATTGTAATCATTTGGTATTTGAAATTTCTGGGTTATGGCATGAAATTGTATTTCTCAGGACTGTGGCCCATACCCTAGTACTCGTTTGGCCAAAGAGAACACAGGGTGGTGGACCTTTGCGCTGACATTCTGCCGTCTGTGTTGGGACTCTCAAGCAGGGCCTGCTGGGCTCCAGTGCCTCTCTGAAGGCTCTGAGGGCTCTGGGCTCTGGTGGCAGACCTACTTCTGTGACAGCCCAGGCCTGTGGCAGAGTCCTGCTGTGCTGTCCCTTTTCACAGATGGCAGGCATGTGTGCTTCCCGCGAGAGCGTGGAATGTCTGTTACCTTCAAAGCCAGTGGTGCCTTTTGCTTGAGAGGCTCAGAGGCAGCAGCCTCTCTTGTCCTTGGAGGAGCAATTTTGACATTTTCCAGGCCACCAGGCCTGGGAACCTCACTGAGGAGACAAGCCCGAATTCTTGTGGGCTGTGCTTTGCCGTGTCAGCATCCTGGGTCTTAGTAAGGTGTCCAGAGTAGTTGTTACTTCTGCTTCCCGGGTCCCTAATGTCATCCTGTGTGAGGACCAGCGTGATGTTATGTGGAAGGACAGGTGATTAAATTTTGTGCCCAGGGACATTTGCCAGGGGTTGGATCTGCTTCTGTTATTACAGGCAGGGCTTGGGAGCTCCTGGCATCTGGTGAGTGGACGCCAAAGGTGCTGTTAAACAGCCTCAGACGCTCGCACAATCTCCTGCGAGCAGCCATGTCTGGCTCTGACCCGGAACTGTGACCAGCTGGATGGAGGCAGAATTGTGAACGCAGCAGCACATGGCTTTGATGGCTTCACTCCCAAGTCAGGGACAGGAAGGTTCATCAGGCCAAGAGCGGTATGCTGAGTGCCGGGAGGGGGAAGGTGTTGATTTGATCTAGCAAGAAGACTCCCTCTAGAATACTGTACAGGATTTACCAGGGGATTAAGTTTTGAGGAATATTGTCATTATCAAAGATTCATCTGTGTTCTGCACAGGCCAGATAGGAGAGTTGAATGGGGCAGTGTTAGGAATTCATATCAGTGTGTCTTTTAATTCTGTAGAGGTACTAATCTCTGCTATCTCCCCAGGAAGCAGGATTGCTCCTGGTCACTGTTTCACTAAGCCCAAGTCACTCTAATGGCTTCTGCCTATGCTTTCCCACTACTTTAACCCTTAATCCACCGGCAGGCACCAAGTGTTGTGTCCTGGCAGGGGCTGTGGGCATTGCAGAACTGCGGGAGTAGCTACAGGATGGGTCAGGGACCCTCTGGTTCTGCTGATAGTTAGACCTGGTCTGGAAGCTCATTGGTCATCTAATTTCCAGAGGCACCTGCTCTACCTGGTTGCACCTGGTGGGTTTTGGGTCTCCAGGGATTAGTCAGTTTGGAGACAGTGTGGCTGTTCCTCCACGTCCGCAGCGCATAATCAGCCTAGCTAGTGAGTTGTTGCAGTTCCCTTTGGAGAAAGTGAACAGGAAGAGTTGGTGTGCACCTCAGGATGTGTAGCAGTGTCTCTCTTCATGGATCCCAAGCCTTCTCTTCACACAAAGGACTCTCAGCTTTTGAAGTAATTCAGTTCTGAAAACTCTGTGGAGGCCTGTGGCGCTCTCTTTCTAGCCATAGCATGATCCTGCCCCTGCCTGATAAGAACATTACACTGGTCTTCCAAGTCTTACACAGATTTCACCTGTGGCAAATGCTGGCCCAGAACCAGATAGGGAAGAGAACGTGGGGAGATACTGTTGCAGCTGAGCTCACTTGACTGTCTGGAACTGGCACAGTTGTGCTCCCATTTGTGTTGACTCTGGGTAATGTCACTTTTCAAGCTGATCTGTTGCTTAGAGTCATCTCAACCGTTGCCTCAGTTTACCCATGTGCAATAGTCTAGAGGCCAGAGCCGCCGAGTCCCTGTGTGGGCTACACGCAAGCCCAAGGGACGCCATCTAACCAGGTCAGAATGTGACAGGGGTACCCTGAGGTCATACAGCGCAGCAGCCTGAGTGCATTAGCATGCAGCACCATGTGACCAGCACATACGACATCTTTCTCCTCGAAACATGGAAAAGGTGCATTGAGAGAGAGGCAGCTTGTGATAACTACTTGTACAAGCAAGTCATATTGTGTTATTTTTGTTTTTTAGAAAACACTCAGGATAGTTTTCTGTGTACATTTTGAACAGTGTTCACAATAGCAAATGAAATGCATCCAAGTATGCTGTTCCCTCCACCCTAAAAAGCAGCGCAGTCTGCAGAGCTCATGCTCCTCACGTACGTTGTTTACACGTGGACTAGGAGCGAATGCCCTACTTCTCGTACTCAGCCGCATTTCCACCTCACACCGGGGCTGCGCCTCAGCCTTGCTCCTCTGTGTTGTCACTCTTCGTCCTGTCGCACGCCAGTGTGGCTCTCTCTCCTGCTCAGGGACAGTGCTCCCACGACTCCGTGTCCCTTTCCATTTGGAACGTTGCTGAATGTCTTCACAGCTGCCTGTAGCTTTGCAGTCTTTGCCTCAGCCCTCTCCAACCTGGTTTGTCCCCACCATGCCACCCGTCCAGTGTCCTCTTGGTCCCTAGTTCCTCTCCATTGGCAAACCCAGCAGTTCTGCATGACACAGGTGGCCTCTCTGCTTGCTCTCTGCCTGTCTGTGCTGTGCACTCCCCAGACTGTTGTGGTAGCAGGGACACTGTGCCACAGCGGGGAACACAGGCTGTGGGCAGCTCCGGTGCAATGTGCACTGGTGACTGGCGGCTCCCGCATGTGCAAAGGCACAAGTGGGCAAGTGTAAGGCCCAGAAAGGGCAGTGTACCTCAGGTGTATAGCCCTGGAATGTGGTACTGCGCCCTCACTGGGACTGTGTGGCCGAAACTGTGAAGTGCAGCCAGGTTGATGGGGCTGAGCAGTTCAGGGATGGTTAGGTTTCAGTATGATGGGAACTTGCCTGTTCCCAGCTACTTGAGAGGCTGAAGCAGGAGGATTGCAAGTTTGAACCAGCCTGAACAATTTAGAGAGACTCTGTCTCAAAAAGGTGGGTGTGTGGCGACTGGGAGATAGCTCGGTGATAGAGCCCTGTGGGTTTGAAGTCCAGTATGCAAGGAGGGAAGGGAAGGACTGAGGGAGGGAGGGAGGGGTGACTTGCCAGGGAAATACAGGGGAGAGTGGGAACAGGAGAGTCGGGCTATTTGTGAGGATGTGACGGGCCCCGGCTCCTGGATAACCCTGGTAAGGAGACAGGTGAGGGCCTGGTAGGGACAGGTGGCAGAGAGAATGAAAGGGCCTGTGGGCTGAGCTCCAGGGCTGAAGAAGGTTTTGGGTCTCCCAGAGGGAGGTGTGGCAGGCAGAAGGTGAACATATCCTGTCAGTGCCGTGCTTCCTGGTGGCGAGTGAGAGCGGCGTGAGCCGAGGAAGCAGCAGCAAGGAGCAGAGCCAACCACAGTTTCATAATCGTGTTTTGATCATCATGACAAGGGCAACTTCCTGGAAGGGCCCAGGCCATTTCAAACACATGGTCAGAGAAGTTCCGTCCCTGTGGTCCAAATTATAATGGAGATGGGCCAGCCTAGGAGGTTACTGAATGCTGGGCTTGGGTGGATGAGGAGTCAGTGTGTAATGACTAGAGGATCAACTGTTCTGCACTTTGGGTCTGGCCAGGGGGCTGTTCATTGTGTTCCTTCTGCTTTTAGATATTCTAGATTCCAGTTGTCTGGACTGATAAGATTTGTAAAAATAGTAATGATAATAAAAATAAAAACTTTTGACTCTGGAATGATATGGCCAACTTTCTGTTTGTAAAATAAATAGGGAAGAATTCGCCATGAACGATCAGAATAGTTACAAGAAAACGCAGCTTACTGTCAAACTGAGGACATGGTTTCAAAATAAAGAATGGTGCTTGGAAGAGAGAACATTCAGCCATTTGATGCTAACACCTGTACACACACTTACATGGACACAGATGTACATCCCTTATTCACAGAGGGCTTGTGTGAACATGCGTCTCTCTGGGGCTAGTGTGGGAACAGCGAGCTCTACTTGCCGGAGAGCCTAGGCAGTGGTTGAGGGGGGAGCAGCTGATAGGAGTTGAGTTGGCCTTTGGGGGATTCTGTTATTACCAACAAAAACAGCAGCGAGGGGAGAACTTCAGACCTAAGGAGTGGAGGAATTTCAGGGTCCCCCAAAACCATGGGATTGATGAGGGTTTGCAGTGAGTGTTCAAGACCCTGAATGAACTTGTACCTCCCTCAGCTCCTAAGTCTGTACGTCTTCATGTCCCTCCCCGTGCGCCGCTGACGCGGGCTCTTCACCGGCCATCTCAGCCAGCTGGGCCGGGCCCTGCACAGTGTGCAGCACCCTAAAAATGTCTGACTTGAACTTCAAGAATGTATCCCAGTGGCAACTCTTCACCCTGAAAGGAAAAGTCCTTTCAACCAGTCAATTAATATCTCTTGATATGGGTGAGTAATAAATGAAACCTGCAAAGACAATGAAGGAAATTACTTAGAGATAAAAGAAAGCACAAAGATGCTCATTACCTGAGTGATAATGGCTAACGTACTGAATGGTGACAAAGTACTTCTCCGATGTTACAAGTCATCTCTGTCCCTGCGTGGTGTGTTGAGCTCTGATCCTGTGCATCAGGGATATAAAGTAATACCAGAGTGTTTTATTACATGGGAGGTCAGATGAAAACAAGTGCATATATTTTCATGAAACATTAGATATATGAAATGATACAAAACATATATGATGCAACATTATATGTGATGTGAAATATTGTACATGGTACGGAATACTACGTGCATGATATGAAACATTATATTTGATATGCAATATCCTATACCATATGTAATGTGAAAAATTGTATGTCATTGTTCACATGTATATTAAGTATATAGCATGGAATATATATAATGTGAAATACATGTAATGTGAAGTTATATATAATTTTCCATATTATATATAACGTCAAATATACATAATATGAAAGATCATATAAGAAATAGTACATATGTGAAAAATTATGTGATATGAAATATATATGATGTGAAATATCAAGTATGATATGAATGATTATACATGATATGGAACATATATGATATAAAAATTAAATACGAAATATATGCTATAAAATATGAGATGAAATATATATGAAATATGTATAATGTGAAAATTTGCATGCAGTTGCTCATATTGTGTATATTGTGAACAGTTGCATGTAGTGTGAAACATTTGTAATATGAAAAATTGTTTTTCATGTTACATGTAATATGAAGTATGAAAAATATGAGAAATACTATATGTGCAAAATTATGTATGATATGAAATGTGTCATGATTAATTATGCACGATGTGAGATTATACATGATATAAAATATTGTATGATATGAAATATATGTGAAAAATTAAATGATATGAAATATTACATGTGATACAGAATATATTATCTGAAATATATATGATGAAATGTTATCTATGATATGAAAATTATATGATATGACATTTTGTATGTGGCGCGAGATAATATGACACAAAAATTACATATTACATGAAAAATTATATGGTATGAAATATATATGACACAAAAATTACACAATATGAAATATACACAATATGACATTGGATATATGAGAAATTATATGATGTAAGAATTACTCTGATACGGAAATTGTGTATGATATAAAATATTACATATATGATATGGAATATGCACAATAGAAATTATATATGATAGAAAACATATATAGTAAAATATATGTTACAAAAATTATATATGGTATGAAAAATCATATAATGTGGAATTTGTGATATGACAATGCATGTGAAATATGAAGTTATATGGTATGAAAAATTACATAACATGAAATGTAAGTATTGTGAAATTATGCATGATTTTTCATATTATATAGTATGAAAACTAATATTTCATGTGTAATGTAAAGAATTATATATAGTTTTTCATAGTATATAAAATATATGACACAAAAAATTATGTGTGACATGAAATGTTATATATGAAGTGAAAAATCATGTATAATATGAAATACATATGAGAAATTATTTATGAAAGATGATATATTTGTTTTGAAGTGTATGTATGATACAGAATATTATGTTGATATGGGATATTACATATGATTTGATATAGGATGAAATAAGCATGATATGAAATTTCATACATGATATGAAAAATCATGACATGAAAAATTATATACTCTATGTAAATTATGATATGATATAAAATGATGTGTGAAATGAAATGTGTGATATGAAAAATGTGATATGAACAATATTAAATTACGTATAATGCAAAATTATATTGGGATATGAAAATTACATATAATGTGAAAGATTACATATAATGTGAAACATTGTGCATACTATGAAAATCATATCCTTTCATATTACACAACATGCAAATGGTATATAATATGAAATACATCATGTAAAGAATTGTGTGTAGTATGAAATGTATAATACAAAAAGTTATGTGGTGTGATACTAAGTATTACATATGTAGTTAGGTAGTAAGTTGTGCAGAGAAGATAAGGCAGAGTTAAAGGGTGGAGAAGGATGGAGAGGGGCCTGTGGCACGACGGCCCGGAAGTCTGTGTGCGTTTGCCCATTTGGCACGAGGCTGTGAGGCAGATGCTGTCATCGTACAGTTTTCCACTTTTGCCAAACTAGGAATAACCGGGTGAAATGAGTTTGCCAGAGCCACACACATAATCGGCTGCAGCGCCCTAATTCATGCAGGAGGCCCAATTCCACACGTCTTTCTCCTAGCCTCTATGCTAATGTCTATGGAAATGAATAATCAAAACATTTTAATGGAAACAATTTCTTCAAACCCAGCCTTTTTTTTGTTTGCTTAAAAAACTGATAATTCAGTTTATATCCAGAGAGCTTCCTTCTTCACTGTGGTGGTCCCTTTTTGGCCGCTGCATTGGAAATAGCATTTCTGTTAGAGGAGCCCAGCAGAAAAGGGAGGGTTGCTAACGTAAGATGGATCACACACTTATTCATTAAGAACATTACTGCAGTGAGAGTCAAAGTAGAAGGCACTACATTAAATGCCTTTTAAGTAGCTTGTGGATTTAATTTGTGTTTTCTGTGCTCTTCATTTAATACAAATAACTTGAGAGGCTTTTGTTTTATGCTTGTTTCATCTGCTTTGTGACTGGGATGGGAACAGTGTGCATTAGCCAAGAGCCCAGTGTGATCTAATGATCATAAGGCACTGCACTAAGGAGGCACAGGCCTTGGTCCCCACAGTGTTGCATGTTCGGCCGCTCATTGCACATAGGAGACCTGGCGTAGCTGAAGAGCTTGGGTCAAGGTATGTACTAGGTGTGAGACAAGTGTGTCTGCACTTCTGATGATACGATTAAAATGTACGTAGTTGTTTTCCCCTTAAATTCTAATTGTTCACATCTAGTACTATATTCATGGTTATGATTTTTATTGATACACATTTGCAATACAGAGGAGTGATTTTTGTTTGGGGATCTGGTATGTGCAAATAACATAGCTTGATTATATTCAATCCCCCTCTTCTATCCTTTATAGGAACATGATTAGTTAATTACAGCGGTAATTGCTAAGAAAAATTAAAATGCTGAAAGGCCAAGTATACATATGGAAAGAGCTACTGAATTACAGCTCAGTGGCCTCAGGGTGAGGGCTTCTCGGGAAACGGGCGAAAAGAGGCAGACTGGCCACTGTGCCTTCCGTGTGATCTTACTGTACACTGTAGTAACTTTTCCCACTAACTTTTAATATTTTGGGCCACTTTTTATAATCATGTTTATTTTTCTGCAACTATGGGCTCTTAGTGTTTGCTAAACTAAGCAATGTGATGTTGAAGTTTAGGAGCTTTGTCTTATTCCTGAAGTAATACTAATTTTTTGAATCTTTAAAACAGTTTATTCAAAAACCAAAGAGGAAATTCTCCAATACAATTTCCTCTTTGTTCTCTTTCTTTGCTTTATTTCTCTTTTCCAATTATTCAGAGAGAGAGAAGAAAAACATGCTCTTGTTACAACTGAAGATGATACAAAGCTACTTATTTTATGGAAAAGGATATAAAATCCCAAGTGTGTACCATTCTGCTTTTATATTTCAGTAAGACATTGTTTGCAATAGCGTTTTAATTAAAAATAGAATAGTGGAAACCTAAAATATAAAGAAGGAAGGAAAGCAAGGGAGAGAGGGAGGAAGGAAGAATGGGAAGAGGAGGGGAAGGAGGGAGGGAGGGAAGGAAGGGAGAAGTGGGAGGAAACTTTTAGAAATGGGGATGGGAAAGGGAAGCTAAAAAGGGGGATTGAGTATACTCAAGATATGTTATCTGCATGTACCAGATCCCCAAACAAAAATCACTCTTCTGTATTGCAAATGTATATCAATAAAAATCATAACAATGAATGTAGTATTAGATGTGAACAATTAGAATTTAAGGGGAAAATAACTTCATACATTTCAATCGTATCATCAGATGTTCCACCATCCCTTTCTCACTGAGCACGGCAGCTGTGTCACGGGGAATTCAGTTTTCTAGCACCCCTCGGAGCCCACGGATGTCTCTGATCTGCTAACAGCCTATGTCGGACCATGCTGTACTACGGAGGTCCTCCTGAGCACCCCCAGCAGCCCCGTGGTAATACTCAGAGAATACCCTTTCATGTTTGCTTTGCTAAAATAGCCCATGTCTCCATTTGTGGCCGTTGTCTTTGTTGTTTTGGAGGAAGGGAAGGAAACACTGAAGTGTATGCACTTGCACTTGTGCTGTTTTGTGAGGGCTGGCTCTATTCTCTGACCCCCAGTGAGCCCCTGGGGTCGGATCTACTATAAAGGGGGTATTAGGGGCAGAAAAGTGTAACTGGGAGTGGGGAGGAGGCAGAGGTTCCCCGGGCAAAGGAAACCGAGAGATGCCAGTGGAACTTTTCTTTGTCTCCCTCTAAGCCCTCTCCTTAGCTCTGGGATCGCCCCTTCTCCTGTTGTTTTAGTTATTGGCAAGGTAGACAGTGACAGGCCCCAGGCAATGGGGACAGAGCAGCCCTGCAAAACTTGAGGCTAGAGGAGAGCTGGCAGGGCACGTGTTCTCTGCAGACCTGCTCTGCAAGGACTGAGGGAATCCTCTGGGTGTGTTCAGAGGATCTTGCTGCTGGGACAGGAGCCGGGTTTGGAGAGGTAGCTCAGCATTACTGAGAGAGACCACAGGCTTTCAAATGAGACAGAGTAAGGGTAACTCTTAGCTGTGTGACCACTTCACTTTTCCAGTTTCTCACGTTCCAATTGAACATTGTTATCACATTCCCAAGTTTGCACCAAGGGGTAAATGCAATCTTGTGTAAAAACCTTCAATACAAAAACTATCATCTGTATTGAGTAAACGATGGTGGACTGGTGTTAATGTTTCTGTCTTTAGGGATTGCGAGTAGCTGCCTGTGGAGCCAGCCCTGCCCGAGCAGGAGTTAAGGTAACAGGGCAGGAGCAGCGGGAGGAGAGAAGTAGCACTGGGGACGAAGCCTGTGCCGCTCCACCTTAAGTGGCCTACTAATGGCAGATCTGGAGTCCCCAAATGCTGTTCACTGTGCCATTGGTTTTCTAGTTTGGTCTCCACCTATGAACTGGAAGACTTTTGTGCGTGGCACTGTTGCTGCTCAGGCAGCGAACCGAAAGCAAACCATTGCTCGGGTTCCCTGTTTCTCCTTGTTTCAAGAGAAGGTGAAGTGAGTGGACCCTGTTCTTGCCGGCTCGGTCAGTGTGATTTGAGTGCGTGTGTGGCTGCAGAATAACGCAGTACACCTCTGCAGAGGAGAAGATGAGGCCGAGGGAAAGAGGCCAAAACACTGCAAGTGACCAGTTAGCACGTGTTGAGTAAATTCAGGCACACTCCACTAGTTTACCAGACAGTAACTAATTAGGTAGGAACTGCTTGCCTAGTAGTCATATATTGCTTATTTTTGATGATGGGTGATACATTCCAGTAGGTGAAAGTTTTAAAACTTAAGAAGGCATGTGCCGGTGAGAACCTTTCTTCCCAGTCTAGAGTTGTAAGGAAGAGATCTCTTATAGAGTCAGCCTCTCCTTTTTCAGATCCAGCTGACTGTGTGAGTTGAGCATTGTGAGTTCTTACCTGCCCTGGGGATTGAACCCAGGGCTTTCTCACTGAGCTACATCCCCAGGCCTTCTGTATTTTTTATCTTGAGACAGGATGTTGCTCAGTTGCTGTCTTAGTCACTTCCTGGTCATTGCAACTTAAAGGAGGGGAGGTTTATTTTGGCTCAGTTTCAGTCCCCCGTTTAGCAGGCTCAGATGTGGAAATGGCTTGGCAAGAAGGGTCAGCTGGAGGAGAGCTGACCACATGGATCACATGGTAGTGGCCCAAAGTGGAGGCTGAGGGGGGAGTGAGGGAGGACCCGTGCCCCGCCCCTCCCCCGCCCCTCCTGACCAGGCCCCTGCTCCTCACAGCAGGTCAGCTGTATTCCTCTGTGATTCGTTCTCTTTGCAAAAGCTGCACCTACAAGTTCATGAGGCCTTTGGGCATCATTCTGATCCAAGTCATAACAGTGACCCAGGCTGAGCTAGAACTTTCGATGCTCCTGCCCCAGCCTCCCAGAGTCCTGGGATTGCCAGCTGAGAATATTCTTCAGGAGAAACAGCACACCTGTTACTGAACACCTTGTTATCGTTCTCTAAGCAACACAGTGTAACACCTTTACATAGCGTTTGCATTGTATTAGGTCTTAAAAGCAATCTGGAGGTGATTCCAAGTCAGGAGGGTGTGGATGAGTTATATGCAAATGCTGCTCCATTTTCTACATGGGGCTTGACAGAAGGGGGCTTGGAATCTTCCTCCCCCAGTTACCAAGAGACCATTGTACGAGCAAATGCAGATCCCTCCTTACTCAGATGGCAGCATTCGAGACCTTTTATTCCCTTGCTTTGTTTAGAGTGATGTACCTTAGAGATGATTTCATCTTGGAAATAGGACTTCTGCTCAGAGAGTGAACACTTAGGAAGCCCTGCTTGTGTATCGGTGTTGTGTGTCAGAGGAAGGAGACATGTAGGAGAGCCATGGTAAGCCTTCCAACATGTAAGGCTACAGGTTTCTCAACTTTTAAAGACTGCGTGCCCAAGCTGCAACCCCACATCCACTTACTTCTCATGAAGTGCCCATACTGCAGTTAAACCCGAATACTGAGGTTTTGGTTTAGAAAGACCAACTCATACCTTAACATCTTCTGTCTTAAAAGAAAGATAACTTACGTGCCATAGGTTTGCCACCACAGCCTTAGATACTGCCCAGACGTGAAAGCTAGAGTTGCTACTGTGTATTTTGTTTCTCCTGCTATTTCTCTGATATCAAAAACATTGAAAGGCATTGCTCCATTTTGGTATGGAACAAGAACCACAAGTACAACGAGTTCTGGTATGGCACACGCACAGTATTAAATGCTGCCTGTCACACAGCTCTCATTAAAACCCTTTGCCATATAGGCAGGCATCATCATCGCTGTACAGATGAGCGAGCTGAGGCTCGGAGAGGTAACTTCCCAGAGGTCACACAGCCGAGTGGGAGAGGCACTCATTAGATCTTAGATCTGTCTAGCATTTAAACTATTCCTTTTAGCTGCACATAATGGTGTACTCAGTAATCCTAGCCCTGTGGGAGGCTGAGAGTGAGGCACAAGGATCAGAAATTTGAGCCTAGCCTGGGCAACTTGCAGTATATATATTACTACATGAGCCCTGTTTTCTATCCACTTGTATTTATTTGGCATGTTTTGGTACATTCTCTTACTCTAAAAAGTTTTTAATTTTGTTTCTGATGACTGTCACAGGTAGCGTACTTGAATTTAGTATGACTTTTTTGTTTTAACCATGTTTCTGTAACCTCCTTATGGTCAGTAATGAGGATTAGGTTTAATGACTTTATTTGAACTTTCTTAGTATTTCTGCAGGTATGCGCTTTTCAGGGACTTTGGACGCAGCAGCAGTCATGCGGCGATTGTACGGATCTGGGTTCCTGCGGGATTCTTTTCCCTTTGATGTAACTGTGACTTCTCCTCATCTCCCAGCCCTTTGTCTTCAATTTTACATTCTGTATTAACATTGTTTTCTTATTATTTACATGTTCCTCCCGCCGTTTAGATTTGTCTTTTCCTGTTTCTGCCCTCTGTTCTCTGCATCTTTCCCGGCTTCTCAACTGACCTTGTGTCTTTCCTGCTCTATTCCTTTGCTCTTCCTCCCCTTGCCCAGCCCCCGTTGGCCCTTATCTCTTCTCCGCCTTTCAGGTGCACAGACACGTCCCCTGCTCTGGCTTTCCTCAACCCAGAACTACACCCGTCTCCTACATCCCACCTGGCCTACAGAGTCCTGCCAAACCCTCCGCACTAACTCTCACCGCCCACTTTTTACCCGTTACTATTATTCCTGCTCGCTACCTCCCCTCCCGTTGAGGTACAGCCTCTTCCATGCATTGCTCCATCTCTTCCCTCCTCCCTCTTTCCTCATCAGACTGATACTAATAACAGCACAGTGCAGGCCGTGAAGGGCGCCGGTAAAGGGTAGAAGTGTAAGTGCAAGATTTAAGCGTGCAAGGGATGCGTGAGCAGGTCTGTTGAGGCTGTTACAGCCGGAGTGAGTCTCCTCTCCAACAGTGACAGGGTCGGAGCTATGTAAATGGAACTGCTGAAGGGGTGGGCACTATCTCTGGACAATAGGAGCCATGAACACATCACTGGAAGGCAGCATCTAATTGAAAGGATCGCCCTGTCAACTACAACCTCTCCCTCCCGCTCCTTGATCTCACAGACACTGGGTGGTGGAGCTTTAGGAATTGATTAAAGAAGAAGCAGATACACTTGGCTAGTTCAAAGAGGATATGGCCCCAAAGTTCATGGAATTATCCTATAGGCTGACCAGTGTAGACATAGAAGAAACAAATGCAAAATTGGAAGTGGTGGCCAAAATGATTCAAAACATAAATGACAAATTTACCAGAAATGAGAACTCCCCCCAAAAATGTCAGACAGAAATAAAGGAAATAAAAGCTTTTATAGAATTCATAAATTGTAGAAATGAGCAAAATTAAGACAAAGTTTCTGAAATTGAGGACAAAATGGTAAATCCTATCAAGTTACTCAAAGAAGTCTTAAAAACGATGAGAACACCTACTAGACAATGCTAACAAGACCAAACTAAGGCTAACTGAAGTTAGAGAAAAATTAGAAGACAACATACATAGAATAAAAAAATCTGTTTACAGAAATCATAATAGAACACTTTCTTAGTATGAGGAGAGACTTCAACACACAGGTAAGTGAGGCATATAGGACACTATGATTTTTTAAAAGAAGAAGCTCCCCACAACACATTTTAGTCAAAATCTAAGATGTCCAAGAAAAAGAATCTTAAACGCTATCAGAGAAAAGAAAAAAATGTATAAAGGTAAGCCCATCAGGATTATAGCATATTTCTTAACATAAACTTGAAAGGCCAGTAGACCCTGGAGTGATGCAAAGTTACAGGGTTCAGCCCACAGTCAGTTTGCTCCTAGGCAGAGCAGTGTGGCACAGGGGCACCACGGAGGAGAAGCAGTCCGTGAGGGCAGGAGGCAGTGAGCAGGAGCAGAAGTGCACAGCGAGCTTGCCTGTCCCTTTTGTCCCATCCAGGATGCAAGCCTTTTAGGTGGTGCCACCCACACCAGTGTGGGGCTTCTGTCTTCAGGAAATACATGCAGCCACACCCAGAACTATGCTAATTCCAGTCAGTGGACTAATTTAACCACATCCTTAATCCCAATGTCTCACACCCTAGATTCAGCCAGCTCTAAAAAGCCCCATCTATGAGTGCATGAGGCTTTGCGGGGAAGTCTGGATATAAGCCATAACAGTATTATAAAATCTACCAACTAAGAAAAGCCCAAGTCCTGATCAATTCAATGTTGAATTCTACAAGGCCTTTAAGGAGGTTATAATACAAGTATTCCTCAACCTCTTCAATGAAATTGAAAGGGAAGGACTACTTTCAGGCTCATTTCTAGAAACCAGTATCACTCTGATCCCTAAAGCAGACAAAGACCCAACTAAAAACCAATCTGCTTAATGGAGATGCAGAAATTCTCAGTAAGATATTGGCAAACAGAATGCAAGAAATCATCCAAAGGATCATATGTCATGATGAAGTAGGTTTCATCCCAGAGTGGTTCAGCATATCCAAATAAGTGTAATGCATAAACAGGCAAAGATGAAAACCACATGATTGTATCAATCGATGCAAAAAAAAAACTTTTGAGAAAATCCAACACCCATTCATGGTAAAAACCCTGAAGAAAATATGAAGGACCTTTCCTCAGTCCAATAAAGGCCATTTATGTTAGACCTGTTGCTAACTTTATAGTAAACTGGGGAATCTGAAAGCTTTCCCTGTAAAATCAGAAACAAGGGTTCCCACTGCCGCTTATGGCCCTAATATATACGATAGCACTTGGAACATCAGCCAGAGTGGTCAGGTAGGAGGAGGAGATAACGGGCACATATAGGGAAGGAAGAAAACCAAATTATCATTATTTGCAGATGATATAATGCTCTACATAGAAGACACCCCTCCAAATCCACCAGAAGACTCCTAGAATCAGTAACCAAATTCAGTAGCCCAGTAGGATACAAAATCCATACAGAGAACTTAGCACTGTTCCTGTACACCGATAATGAACTCACTCAGAAAGAAATTAGGAAAACAATGCTATTCACAATAGCATCAAGAAAAATGATGTACCTAGGAATTAACCTAACCAAGAAAGTAAAAGACCTCTGCAATGAAAACTGTGATACTCTGCAGAGGGCGATTGGAGAGGACACCAGAAAACACAGAGGTGCCCCCTGTTCCTGGAGGCGCAACCAGCACCGTCGAAGTGGCCACACTCACAACCAACCTAGGGTTATTGCATCCCCAGTCAGAACACCGACAGCATTCTTCACAAAGCTAGAGAAGACAACCCTAAAATTCATACGGAGTCAGAGGATACCCAAAGTAACAAAGGCAGTCCTGGGTAACAAAAGCATAGTAGGAGGCATCATATACCAGTAAGTTATACTACAAGACTATAGTTATAAAATCAGCATGGTACTGGCATATAAACAGACATACGGATCAATGGAACAGAACGGATGGTGCAGAAACGGCCACACACATATTCATCTGTTTAGTCTTTGACAAAGGGGTCAAACATATGCATTGAGGGAAAGATAACCTCTTCAACAAATGGGGCTGGGAAAACCAGCTGTCCATCTGCAGAAGACTGAAGCTAGACCCATATCCTACACCATGTACTAAATTTAAAGCAGAATGGATAAAAGATCTAAATATTAAAACAGAAACACTTAACTTACTGGGAGATAAAATAGGTAAAACTCTTGAAGTGATACGTAGATATCAGCAAGGATTGTGATGTATATCCCACCTCAGACACTTGCCATTTATTTGCTTTGGAAACGTTTAGAATTCTTGATTAACTGTTGTCAACCACAATTATTTACTGTGCTGTACAATATTAGAAGGCGAAAATAGGCATTTAGGTAAAATAAAATACATGACTTCATGTTGGTATTTCTTAGAAGTTAACATCACAGGAGTTTTAGCCTACTGCCAGTTCTTATAACACTAATATATAATTACTTAGCTTTATCTTATATATGTAGATGCATATGTATATAAAAGATAGTCTCAGATTGGTGATGTCACTGTTAATGAGGCTGTGAATGACAAGAATTCTTGGTGTAAAATATGTATTCCAATAAAGATCTACATGTACAAGAGGGTTCTAAAGTCATCAGAGAGGTCCCAACCCCAGCCCACAGAGCAGTATGGTTCCTGGCTGGTGTGCAAGTGGGTTCCATAACAGGGGGCAGGCACAGGCCAGGCTCCATCTTAGTGCAGAGCCCACGGGCAGGCACCTCCTAAGCTCTGCCTGGGTCGGGCCAGGCGCTGGGTTCTCACGGAGCCCAGACCCCACCAGAGCTGTGCGGCTCCTTTGGGTCGCCCTGGTCCGTGGGAAAATCGTTTCCCACCAGGAAACCAGTCCCTGGTGCCAGTGAGGTTGGGGATCACTGAATTTGAGTATTTTTCCTTCTGGTTAGCTCTTCAATTTGGCATCTAGTTTTAATTTGTGTCATTTTATTTGAAATAAGTTGATTTTTTTCCTTTAGTTTTTGAATGTTTAAAAATGAGCTTTCTAAGTTGAAGCTGTGTGACAAGGTACACTCAGGGAAGTCTGACTTCCCTTCCTGTCACTGGCCAGCTCCCGGGGTAACAATTTTCATTAGTTTTCAGTTTATTTTCCTAGTGTTCCTTTTTGTAAATGTGAGCAAACGTGCGCACGCTGTAAGAAAGCTTGTAAGAAAGCTTACGTAAAGCGAGGATCTCCTCTGTCTGCAGAGTTTCCTCTACAGTGATTTTTCTGTTCATATAGTCCTCCTCCACCACGCAGGACCTTTGCTGAGGGGAAGAGGTTGGACTCTTTCCCATATAAGGAATCCTTCAGCAAGGAATCTTGTCTAGACCCGAGGTTTGCTTATGGAGAGTGTAGGCGGCTTCTCCTTGATTCACCTTCCGTTCCAGGGAAGGAGAACCTGAGCTGGCAGCCGGGTGTGAGTGGCGGAGTTCTCATCTTTACTTACTTCTCTAGCAGCAAAAGGGAGGTGAGGCGTGGAGGGGGCAGAGACTGGTGTAGTGGGGCTAGAAGGGTCAGGTAGCCACAGTCAAAATACATCTTCCTAGAGTTTCGCTAAGTGTTAGCGTGTTAGGGGAAGGTCCATCAGTGCTGGGCTTTACTTACTGTTTTCTAGGATAAGCAGATGTGCGTTCCTCTTCGGCTAGGAAGAGAAGTTGGAGGAACACAAGGTGACCTGACCACAGGGTGCTTCTTTCAGTGCCCACAGCCTGCTAGTCATTTCCCCTGTGGTCTGTGCCCTTGGACTTCATCCCCGCCCCTTGGGATTATTAGTTAAGGCCTCTGAAATCATTCACTTACTAGTTTTTATTTAGTTTGCACTTTGAGGAATGGTGTTGTAGTTGCCTTCTTTGTAGTGCTTGCTTTTTTACCCAACTTTACTGATCTTGGTGAGTTCTAAAGAAGGAATTATGCAAATGTGCTGTCATTCTACCAATTGCCTCAGAGGTCCACTTCAGATTTTAAGTTTTAAAAACATATTTCCAACCATGTCTACAGCAACAAACATTAGAGTCTGAATTCCAGGGATGTGATTAATGATCAGATTGAATCTGGATAAATGACTCAACCTGTCTAATGCAGTGTATGGTAATAGTGAACATCAGTACATGCTGGTTCTCTTTTCCCATTGCCCATTCCCTTTCACACACTTAAATATTACTGTTTTCATTATATTGATTAGTTACTACATTCACATTTAGAACACATTCGACATATTCTGAAAGATACACCCTAAAAAGGAAGGGTTCCTCGCACCCCTTTATGTCCATTTGCTGTCTCCTTGTCCCCCCAGAAGTCGTGCTCACACTCATGTCCCCTATGTAACCTGGAGTTACTCTGTGCTCACGGAGCACGTACAGGGGTTACCAAGAGCAGACTGTGCATGCAGAACCACTTCCCTGTTGGTGAATATTTATGTATGTCTCTGTTTTGTGTTACAAACTGTACATATCTTTATGTGCATTTCTCTTTAAGCTCATCTATGACTCTGTGGTACAAATTACTAAAAGTCAAATACCTAATCCAAAGATTTAAGTAATTTTGTGGGCAAGGAGGCTGGGAATTGAACCTAGGGCCATATGAATTCAAAGCATGCTCTCTACAACTGAGCTACGTCCCTACTCTTTTTAAAAAATAACTGTCTCTCGACTCTTTTATATAAAATTGGTATCAGTTTTCACTCTGATCAATGATGTGAGTGTGCTTTGTTATACTATATCTTCAACAACTTATTCTATTATCTTGGATAATCTGACAGATGAAAAATTATATTTTATTATACTTTAATTCAAATTATACTTGCTATGACTGACTTCATATGTTTCTAAGCCATGTATGTATTTTTTCTGTGAATTATCAGTATGCAGCCTTTGCGTATTCTCTTTTCCCATTGTTTTCCTTTTATTGATTTGATGAAGGTTTTAGTGTTAAAAAATTCACCATTTGCCTATTATGTTACAATTTTTCCTCATTTTATTAGTTATCCTTTGATTTTATTATTTAACTTTGATTTAAGGAGAACTTTTTAAAAACATCCAGTACCTTAAATGTTATTATTTAAAATATATCAAAATTTTATATGGTTTCTGCTTTATACCATACTTAAAAAGGCATTTCCCATGCTGAAGTAACAGTAACAGCAACAACAACAAAACTACTCTCCACCTTGTCATTTATTTCTTCTAGTACTTTTATAGCTTCTTTGCATTTGTTATTACATTTCTATACTTAATCTACTGTGAATTTTTATGGAAAGAGTGCTACTTCACTCACACAGATTCAGTTATATTTTTGCAGTGCTAATTGTTGAATAATCTATTATTTTCCCTTTGACATTTTTGTAGTTTATTTATTTATTTATTTTTTTGGCGGTACTGGGGATTGAACTCAGGACCTTGTGCTTGCCAGGCAGGCACTTATTCCACTGAGCTATATCCCCAGCCCCATTTTTGTAGTTTAAATCTAGAATGTCTACCAAAACTCCTCATGTGTTCGGAGGTGGGGCTTTCGGAAAGTGATTGGTTAGGAGGCTGTGGTTATCCATGGATCAGCCACTAATGAGTGCAGCAGCTGGCGATGCTGTTAGGTGGTGTGACCTGGAAGGGAGTATCTCTCTCTCTGGTCCTCCCTTCCCTGCCTGCTTCTTGGCTACCGTGGTGTTACCAGCTTTCCCCTGCTCTGCCTCTCTGGCACGCCCCTCCTCTCTGGGAACTGGCCCACTGTGGACTGACGCTGTGAGCCAGAGTAAACCTCTCCTCTTTAAGGTGTGGGTGTCAGGCATAGTGTCTCAGCATCAAGAAAGTGACTAAGCCAGATTTTGGTACCAGAGAGTAAGGTTGTTGCCATGACTATACCTGACCATTGGTTCAGAAGCCTTTGGAACTGGCTTGTGAGAAGGGTTTGGAAAGGTTTGGAAATGCTGGCTAGAGAAACCAAGTTAATTTGCACTGGGCTTGATGGGAGATTCCAGTTGGAGCTCAGAAGACCAGAGTACTGGAAAGAGTGCAGTCAATAAAGGCTAGGGTCAGGAAGTTTCAATTAGGAGTGTAGACTCCACTGGCTTTGGGACATAAAGCCATGTGTGTTATGCTTTGGCAGAACATTTGTCTACATTTTGCCCACGTCCTGAGACTTTGCAGGAAGCTGAAATTTAAAGTGTTGGACTAACTAATCTGGTGGATGAAATTTCAGGGCATCCCAATGTTCAGCCTGTGGCCTGGATACTTCTGGCTGCTTTCAGCAGGTTTTATAGAGAAAATCAGAAGCAAAGAGCCCATTTGAAAAGTTTGGAGTTTCACCATGATGCAAACATCTGCAAAACTGGGACCTTGGAGAACATGACTGCTGAAAGATTTGCATTAAAAAGAAAACAGGTACTTTGTATCAGGACAATAGGAAAGATGCCTTGTGGGCCTCTGAGGAATCAACAAGCCCACACCCTCCCCAGGGTATAAAGGGTATAGAAGGTATCAAAGGGTAAGAATAAGCTTTGAAAGACTTTGCTTTAAGAGGAGAGTTCTAGGGCTCCCTGCAGAAGGGCCACACAGGGTATTGATTCTCTAGGATTTGTTTCATAATGCTCCATCACCCATTCACTGACAGCTCTCTACAGCCGTGAGAGAAGGGGGTCAGGCTACCAATGAGGTTTGTGGCACATGGCATCATTTGTGTGTTGCTGGTTTTATGGGCTTGCAGAATGCAAGAGTCATGGGGTTATGAACGCTTCCACTCAAATTTCAGAAGAGAGATTGGGAGGCTGGTGAGTGTGTGCAGCTGTGAGAGTGAAGACAAAAGAACAATATAGACTCCAGGAAGTTGGAAATGCCAGGAATGTTGAAGGTCTGCTGAAGAAAGCTACAGGCAGTGTGCTGAACCAGTTCAAGATTGAGGCCATGAGGACTGCAACTGGCAATTCCATGGTGAGGGGGCCCCCCAAGGCCTTTGAAGTTCACATTGAACCCCATCATGCCCTGGATGCTTGACATGGAACTATAGGATTTAATGTTTGCCCTGCAGGGTTTTGGTCTGGTTTCCATCCTATACCTTTCTATCTCCCCATTCTTCCTTTTTGTGCCATTATATTTTGGGAATGTTTAACTTATTTTTAAATTTTAAAAAGTTGCTTTTATTGGTACAGGTTTGCAGTGCATAGCGATTACACTGATCATGGGAAGTTGGTACATGTGCACAGCACATCTTAATTCTTTTTCTTCTCTTTCCCTCCCCTTGTTCACTCCTCCCTCCTTCCATCTCTTGGTCCCCTTCCCATTTGCAAAATACCCAGTTCCCTGTTTTCTGTCTTTTATTTTGCTCTTTAACTTATTTATATTTTGGATTTCTTCATTAGAGAAACAATGTGATATTTAAGCTTGTATGTCTGATTTATTACATTTAACACTGCTCCCAAGATGCATCTGTTTTCCTACAAAGGGCTTTTCATCCATCTTTATGACAGAGGAGTACTTCATTGTGTATGCTATTGATTTTTTTTTTTTGGCGGTACTGGGGATCGAACTCAGGACCCTGCGCTTGCTAGGCAGGCACTTATTCCACTGAGCTATATCCCCAGCCCCTAATTGTGTATGAAGAACAGGGCCTCAACCTCAGAATTTGCCTTGAGTCTCAGAAGGGACTTTGAACTTGGACATTTCAGCAATACTGGAACTGTCAAAACTGTTGACTCAGAGATAGACTAAATGCATTTTGCATACAGAGATGCACTTGAGTCTTCTAGGGGCCTGGGGCGGAATGTTGTGGTTTAGATCTAGATGTCTCCCAGAATCTCATGCACTCAGAGGTGGAGCTTTTGGAAGGTGGTTGATCCTGGGGGCACTGAACTCACAAGGGCTTCTGTCCACACCCCAAGTGTGCTGTTGGCAGTGGGGCCTGGTTAGAGGCGGGTCATGAAGGTGTGACTTGGAAGGGGCGTCTCTCTTCTTGGCTCCTCCCTTCTTTTGCTTCCGGGCTGCACGTGAGTTCTGTCCTCCACCATGCCGATGCACCGTGCGCTTCCTGCCTTGGAGCTGGCCGATCATGGAACTGTGCGCCAAAATAAACCTGTCCTCCTTTCAGTTATGGGTGTCGAGTGTTGTGTCTCAGCAATGAAAAAGTGACCAAAATGGACACAAATGCCAATTTTAGCATTAGGATACCATATATCGTATTTTGGCATAAAAATATCATATATTTTGGCATAGGCTACAGTCTTTATCTAGTTGAGATTGGATTCAGATGTCCTTGGCTTTGATCCTGTCTTATCCTCTGATGCTTTCCAGCTTCATCTGCCACTACACGCCTTAGTAGGGATCATGGATTTCTCAATTGGGTCTATTTCTTAGACAAAGTTCTGTAAAAATTTAGTCACATGGAATTCTGCAGAGGTTTTCTGTTTTTTATTGCTTTGTCATTCATGGGACACAATTGTAGTGATTTTCTTGTCATTAGTAAGTCATTTTTCTAAAAAGTTTGACCTTCCAGAAGAAACCCAGAAATAAGTGGAAAACGTCCCTTTGTACCTATTCTAGTCTATGAATTATTGTTTGTATGTGAAGGTAAAATGAAAAAAATTAGTAGCTGCAAATATTTAGAGTGCAAATCGTCTATCATCCATCTGAAAATTTTTGCATACTAGAAAAAGTGAATCTAAGAAAGGGAAATGCAGGGATATTGGAAATCATAGCAGATAAATAACATAATCAGTGAAAATTATGCATAATTTTAAAAGTTTATAATAATGTGGCTATGAAGTTTTATGCAGTTGGTTAATCAATTTGTGAAACAGAATTTATTAGGTTAATAATATCACTTAGTTATTGCAGGCTGATGGGGTCCGCAATCTACTGAATGAGCGTATGTCAAAGGCTAAATAAAAGGGGCAAATGGAGTGATTTCAGGGCTCCAGGAGGATCAAACCTTTCTCACAGAATTTGAGATTCTCCCAGGGCTAAGACCAAGACTTCTCTGGGTGGCCCATATTTATTTAGTCATCAGAAGAAGGGAGGGGAATGCTCAAGAAGGGCAGAACCACTCAAGGACTTCTCCAAGTAAGGTATAAGGTTAATCCACCCAGGAGTGATACGCCTGGGGCTACAGTCTTTACCTAGTTGAGGTTGGATCCAGGTGTCCTTGGCTGTGTTCCTGTCTTACCCTTTGATGCTCTCAGGCTTCATCTGCCACTACAGGCCTTAAGACTCACAAAGGTTCACTTACTATGAATCTGCTGCCCATCTCCAGATAAGGAGCCTAGGCCTTGGACAGACTCACAAGTAAACATGAAAAGCCCATTGGTTAATTTAAGTCCAGCTCAGGGCTGCTTCATAATAGTTTCCATCAGCACTGTGTTTTTAAAATCTGGAACAAGTGTTGGTGATTTTGACCAAGCATCTGATACTAGGTGCATCTTGATCTTTTGTATGTGCATGGACACCAGTCCAGTCACCCTTCCTTCTGCTCCTGGTCTACTGCTGCTTTCTCAACTCTGCTTGCTGTAATTCTTCTTTGATCCCTGCGGGCCCTCTAGTATATAGATCTTTACTTCTTTTTATCCAATAGGTTTATTTTTGTTTTCTTCTCCTTAACTGTATGGATTTTATTATCCATCCTTTCAGTATCTTGCCAGTAGTTTATCTTGCTACTTCTCTTTGTTGGTGCCTGCTTAGCAGACTCGGGCCCAGGATGAAGGCATGTACTGTACCTGTTTTCTCAGTGCCCAGGTTCTGGGGATAGGAAGGAAATGCTACCGCTGAGCACATTGGAGCCATAATCAATTCATGGTCATCAGGCTCGACTAGGTGTCAGCGCTGCCCCACAGCCCCACAAGACTTTTTTGATAAGCTCACTATGCCTCTCTCTCCAAGATCTTTGGAAGTCTTCTCTATTCTCTGGAGATCTTTGTGGTCCATCCTCAGTCCTAGCAGGTGACCTTACCCCTGTCATACAGGGAGAATAAGTATCATCAGATTGGAACTCCCTCCACTCCCCATAGTAAAGGCAGCCACCCTTCTATGTCTGGACTTGATTTCTCTCCCTCCCTGCTGGTCACAGCAGGGGAGAGGTCTTCCTTCCAGCTTCAGGGCAGTCTCTTCTTCAGGGCTCTGGAGCCTACCACTTTCCACCTCCCGAGGAGTGAACTTGCCTTTTCTCTCTCTGTCCCATCAACCCCTCTCTGTCCACTTGTAGCAGTTAAACATGCTCAGTCTCTCATTTTAAAACAAGCAAACAGACAGGGACCTGCTTCACTTTCATCCCTCTTTCTTACTGTGCTGCTATTCTGTGGCCTCTTCTTCAGAGCCGGGCAATTCCAGGGCTCCAACCACTGCATCTTGGCATTTACTCCTACATTTTAGAGATCATTACCAGCCATTTAGAAACAAGAGACAGAACTTCTAGATCACAGGAGGAGAAAAAGGAACAAAAAATAAGGAAAGGTGAGAAAAATACTTATAAAACAAAAGTGCAGAAATAAGTCCAAATATAATAGTAATTACAATGCAGGTAGCAGGTTAAACTCAATTTTTCAAAGACTCAGATACCTGCCTTCTCAGGTGTCTGCATGAAATCCAGGTATGTGATCCCCCACAACATAGGCACCCAACAAAATGTGAATCGAGGGGGGAATAAATCTTAGAGAAAGATATAGCAGGCAAATAAAAATTAAGAACAGCATTATTAATATCAAAATAGAATTTATAGCAATAAGCGTGATCTGGATAGAAGGGACAGCTCATCCTGATGAACATGCCCTCTGTCCAGGTTTACCTGCTGGAGCCATCCAAGGCCTTTGCTTCCCCACCCAGTAGGTAGCTGAAAGAAAAGTTCTGGGGAGTTCAGTGCATCCTTGTTATGGCTGGTGGGTGGGGATAGTCTATCTCCTTCTCCATCAGGGTCCCCAGAACCACCTCCCACAGCTCAGCCTGTGGTTGTACTCATGGCTACAACTTACGAGAATGATAGGAAAACTAGCAAAGGGAAGGACAGAGGAAACCAGGAGAGTCCTCTCCCAGTGGCATCTCACAGGAGGCACCATGCTGCCCTGACAGCTGCCAGCATTCCTGAGGCCCTGCTGCGGGGAGTTTAGAGCCTGTGTGCCCTCGTAGGTCAGACTTCCCCACACCGAGAGAAAGGGCAGATGTTCAGCATAAAGTGCGCTGTCCTTCAAGCTGCTTAGGCACAGCGAACCACTCATAGCTTAGGGAAAGTTATATTGGTGTAGGAAGTATTTGCCAGTTAAATTTCCATGTGTCAACCTGTGCCAAAGTTGTAAGTGGGGTTTAAAGATAGACCTGCTCTGAACTGATGTCTTACTGATGGACTTGGAGGCCAATTTCAAATCCTTTTTATTGGTATGTTTATAGTATATGATTACATCCATCCTGGGGAATTAGTACATGTGTGTGACATATCTTAATTGTTTGTTAATCCCTGTCTTGTCTCCATACCCCTCTCTGCATTTCTTAGACCCCTTGAGTATTTTGTACATGTCTATAGTACACGATGATCATGTTCCTTGTAGGGACTTGGTGCATGTACAATTCATGATTTTCTCCTTTTTAAAAATCTCATTTCCCTCACCTCCCTCTCCTCTTCCACCTCTTGGTTCTCTACCCATGTGCTAAAAATTCATCTTGCTCTTTCCTGTTATCTATCTTTATTTTGCACTTAACTTATATTTTGCATTTCTCATATAAGAAAAAATGTGTATCTGCTTTATTTCACTTGATGTTATGGTCTCAAGCTGCATCCATTTTCCTATGGATGGCTCAAGTTTGCTCTTCTTATAGCCCATTGTGTGCAAGTGTCACATTTTCTTTATCTGTTGATGGGCATAGAGGCTGTTTCCAAGATTTAGCTGTTATACATTGTGCTGCCATAAACATAAGTAGGCATTTATCACTGCACTGTGATGTCTTTAATTCTTTCAGGAAGATACCTTAAGCGGAAGAGCTGAATTAAGTGGAATTTCTAGTTTTAGTTTTTTGAGACATCTCCACACTAATTTCCATAGCGGTTGTACCAGTTTACACTCCCACCAACAATAATAAAGGCTTTCTTTTTCCTTCCTCAGCATTGCCAGCAGTTGTTATTATTTGATTTCTTGAAGAGTAGCCATTCTTTCTGGCATGAGATGGAATAGTAGTGTTCTTTTAATTTGCATTTCTCAAGTGGAGAGTAATATTGAACTTTTTTCATGTATTTATTGACTACTTTTTCATCTGAGAAGTATCTATTCATTTCGGATGCCCATATTTTAAACTGGGTCTTTAAATTTGGAGGATCTAAATTTTTTTAGTTCTTTGTATGTTCTGGATATTAGTCCTTTGTCTAAGGGTAGCAGGTCAAAATTTTTTGCCATTGTGGAGGCTGTGTCTTCCCTCTGTTGGTGGTTTCCTTTGCTGTGCAGAAGATTTTTAATCTGATATGATCCCATTTGTGGATTTTTGGTATAATTTTATGCATCTGGGGTTCTGTTTAGAAAGTTCTTGCCTACATCTATGGTTTCATGAGTGTTTCTATTTTGTCTTCCAGCATATTAAGTATTTCTGTTTTGAAATTTAGATTTTTGATCTATTTTGATTTTAACTTAGTATATGATGAGAGCTATGGGTCTAGCTTCAGTCTTCAGCATGTAAATAGCCAGTTTTCCTAGCACTGTTTGTTAAAGAGGCTATCTTTTCTCTAGCAAAAGTATTTAGCCATCTTGTCCGAGATAAACGTAGCTGAATATGTTTGAAGTTGATTCTGAATCCTCTATTCTTTTCCATTGATCCACATGTTCATTTGTCTTAGTCAGTCAGTTAGTTTGTTTGTTTGTTTGGGGGATTTTTCCCAATACCATGATGTTTTTATCACTGTAGCTTTGTAGTATAACTTAAGCCTGGGATTGTAATATCTTTCCTGCCTCCTTCTTGCCCCAAATTGCATAGTGAAATTCTAGATCTCTTCTGGTTCCATATGAATTTTAGAATTGTTTTTTCTAGTTCTGTGAGGAATGCTATTAGTATTTTGATTGGGATTGCATTAAATCTGTATAAGAGTTTTGGAAGTATGGCCATTTTGACTATATTAATTCTGCCTATTGAGGAATAAGAGACATTCTTCTATTTTCTGATATCTTCTTCATTCTCCTGTTTCAGAGTACTGTAGTACTTGTTGTAGAGGTCTTTCACTTCCTTGGCTAAATTAATTCTTAAGTATTTCATTTTTCTTGATGCTATTGTGAAAGATTGTGCTTCCTTAGCTTCTTCCTTGGTGAATTTATTATTGGTACACAGAAACACTATGGACTTTTGTGTACTGATTTTGTATTCTGCTGCATTACTGAATAGAGCTATTAATTTTAGAAGTCTTTCAGTGGAGTTTCTAGGTCTTCTACATAGGGGATCATGTAATCCACAAATAATGACAGTTTAACTTCTTCCTCTCCATATTTCTTGTATTTCTTTTTCTTGCCTGATGGCTCTGGCTAATTCAAGAATTACATGGAACAGTAGTGGTCATAAGTGGACATTCTTGTCTTTTTCCTAATTTTAGAAGGAAAACTTCCAGCTTCTCCCCATTTAGTTTGAATTAGCCCTTGGTTTGTCATAGATGGTTTTTCATCAGGATTGTAAAGTCCTTCTATACCTATTTTCTTCAATGTTTTTAGAATAATGGACACTGGATTTTTGTCAAATGGTTTTTCTACATTTATTGAGATGATTTGTCCTTTTTGTCTTTGCTTCTGCTAATGTGTTGTGTTATATTTATTGATTTATGTATTTTGACCATCCCTGGGGTAAATTCTGCTTAATCATGATGTATGACCATTTTGATGATTTGTTGCATTCTGTTTGTACCTTGTTAAGGACTTTTGCATCTATTTTCATTAGGGAGATTGGTTGATAGTTATCTTTTTTGGTTGAGTCCTTTTCTGGTTGTGGAAGCAGGGTACTTCTTGCTTCCAGGAATGACTTTGGGAGTGCTGCTTCCCTTTAGATTTCATTAAAGAGCTGGATGAGTACTGGTGCTAAATATTCTCTACAGTTCTTACAGAATTCAGCAGTAAGTTTATCAGGACCTGTATTTTCTTATTTGGTAGTGTTTTTCTTTTATTCAGTTTCACTGACCGATACTGGATTAGTCAGAATTTTTATACCTTCTCGGTTCAACTTTGCTAATTCATATGTAGGTAGAAATCTATTCATTTCTTTTGAATTCATTTTATTAAAATATAATATCTCAAAAAGTAGTTACCAATGATCTGAATTTTGGCAGAATCTGTTGTGACTCACCCTTTCCATTTCTAATTGCATATATTTGGATCTTTCCCTTTTTTGGTAACAATGGGTACAGTTTTGCCAATTTTGTGTATTCTTCCAAGCAACAAACTCTTAGGTTCATTGGTTCTTTGGATTGCTTTTTTAGTCTCGATTTCATTAATTTTTTCTCTGGTCTTTATAACTTCCTTCCTTGTACTAGCGTTGGATTTGGATTGTTCTTGTTTTTCATGACCTTGACGTGCATCAGTAGGTTATTTATTTGAGCTCACTCTTTTTATAATGTGGGCCCTCACCACTATATACTTCCCTCTTAGGATTGCTTTCTTTGTGTCCCATAGATTGCAATATGTTGTACTGACATGATTGTCTGATTTTAGGAGCTCTCTGATTTGTTCCTTTATTTCTTCTGTGACCCATCAAGTGTTGTTTAATTTCCATGTTTTTGATAGTTTCTGGGATTTCTATGGCCACTGATTTCTAGTTTCATTGCACTGTGATCTGGTTAATGTGCATGGGGTAATTTCATTCTTTTGCATTTATCTAAAAATGCTTTATGGGCTAGCATGTGATCTGTTTGGAGAAAGTTCCCTTGCTGCCAATAAGAATGGGTTTTCTTTTGTTGTTGGGTGGAACATTCTTTGGATATCTGTTAAGTCCATTTGTTGGAGGGTTTGGCTCAGCTCCAATATTTATTTGTTGAATTTTTGTCTGGTTGACCTATTTGTTACAGCACAGTACTTAGATTCTCCATTATAATTGTGTTGACCTTAACCTGATATTTTGTGTCTATTAGTGTTTGATTTAGGAAGTTGTATGGTGCATATATGTTTATAGTAAGTTATCTCTTCCTGATGAGTTGTTTCCTTAACCAATATGTAATGACCTTCTTTGTTTCTTCTGATCAGTTTTGGTTTGAAATTCCCTTTTTTTGAAATTAGGGTAGGTATTTCTGTTTTTTCCCCCTGGATTCCCTTACATGGAATATTGTTTTCTGTCATTTGATTTTTAATGTGTGATCTCCTTTTTTAATTAAACGTGCTTCTTGCATACTGCATATTGTTGACTTTCATTTCTTGATCTAGTCTGACAACATGTGTTATTTGGTTTGGGAATTGAGCCCACTTACACTGAGAGTTATTACTTAAAGGCATTAACTTCTTCCTGTCATTGCATTATTTTCTTGTTACTGATTTCCTTATTTTTCCCCTTCTGCTAAGCTGCTCATTCTGCCTGGTATATTCATTATATTTGACTTAACATCATTGTTGGCTTAAATGTCCATTTCTAGGATGTCCTGGAGGGTATTGTGGAGTGTTAGTTTGGTGATCTTGAATTTCTTGAGATGCTCCTTGTCATGAGAATACCTTATTTCTCCATCAGTTTTGTAGGAATATTCTGCAGGATTATAAGTTGGGTTTGGAGGTTGTTATATTTTAGGGTATGAAATGCTTTAGTCCAAGCCTTTTCACCCCAAACATTTAAAGTTTGGGTTGAGAAGATTGCTGTAATTCTAGTGGGTTTATCTTCACATGTGTTTCATTGCTTTTTTCTAACACCTTCAAGGTTTTCTCCCTGTAGCGACTTCTGGTATGTTGACTGTGATGTGGCGTGGATGGGTTCTCTTTGGTTGTGGCTGTTTGGGACTCTATATGGCTCACTTACCTATGTTTATTTCTCTTCTTATATTTGGGAAATTTTCAACTATTATTTCTACAAACACTTTTTTGTGCCATCCATGCTGGCTTCTCATTTTTCACTTATCCCAGTTACTCCTAGATTGATTTGTTATGTCATCTAACACGTGTTCGATCCATTTGTCATGTCCTCTTACTTTTGACGTGTCATTGAGTAGCTGATCTTTGAAGACATCCCTCTCTTCTAATTCTGAAAGTCTGTCCTTACATTGGTTGCTTCTGCCTCCCATACTTTCAATATAGTTTTTAATCTCCCAGATTTCTGACTGAAACCTTTTCATAGACTCTACTTCTTTGGTAATTTAGCCATTTGTATTTTGTAACATGTTTAGCTCATCGAGCTTTTTATTAGTGTCTTCTGAAAGCTCTTCGATTGTTTTATTACTTCCATTATGTGTTTAGTTATATGTTCTGTTATCTGCTGAGCCTTTCTTTGTTTTCTAGCCTCCTCTGTTACCTTTCAGGTAACTCAGGGGTACAGCGTACACTGTTACCCCTGGCCCCACCAGTGCCTCCTGGACTGGCTTTGAGGGAGTTGGGAGTTTGGGGAAGTACTTTATTGCCCTGTCTTTTTATATTTCTGTTGGTTGCTTTGTGCTGAAGTTTATGGGCGCTGGCAAGACTTTGTTGCTAGTATAGAGATCTTTTTAGTTAGTCTGCTTTTCAGTGATATGCCTTGGACATGGCTAACTATAGCTTTTTGCCCCTGCTCAAGATCCCACACTTGTTTCATTTGGGAGGAGGATGCGGTGTAACTGGGCAGTCAAGGGGTTCTCTGGGGATGCACCTTAGTATTGCTAGCGTCACGAGGTGATTTGGGTGTTACCTTAGAGAAAATGCAGTAATAGCAGTAATTATGTGATCTTGGCCATAGCAAGCAAGTCAGCTTCAGTATTATCTTCGAAGACAAACTGTGTGTTAATATAACATAAGAACCGATTATGTATCACCGTTAAACACAGAAAAGAAATCCACAGTTATAAACAGTAAGACAACCAAGGTATTAACTTGTATGTGATATGTCTTCAATGTGACAGCTATATTTCCGTTAATGCAGAAAACAATTTAAAAGTAATTTTATGGAGATAACTGATGAGCTAAAGATCAACAAAGCTTTATGGCTGTACTATTAAAGATATAGGGCTTGGGAACTAGGAGTGCAAGAAGAAAAATTTGAAAATTTAAACTATAAACTATAGGATATGAGAAAGCAGAGTGAAATGGGACAAGAGCCTCCCCTGGGGAGTCCAAGAATGTTTTAGTAAAGGTAACAGCAAAATGAGAAATGGAAGCTAAAGGAAAAAAGGGAGAAGAATTTTTTGTGGAGAACAAAATAACAGAAAAAATTAAAGGGTAAAAGTTAAAAGGAAGAAGAGGGAAAAAAGATAAGAAAAATAAATTTTAAAAGGAAGAAAAAGAGATAGAAAGCAAGGCAAGGGGGAAAAAGTACAAAATAGAAGCCCCCAAGCCTCAGTAAACCAGCGAAGAACCGGGAAAGACCTAAGTAAGAAACGAAACGCTGAAGGCATTTTCTGCGATTTGGAAAGTCCGCTCCCCAACAGCCCTCGTTGCCGGGAGCCGCGGCTCTGGCCAGCCGTCCTCGAGGCCCGGTGCTGCGCCCAGGTCGGGACGCGTCCCCGCACGCCCGCTGGGAGGCGGCGGCCCGCAGCGGAGGGCCGGGGTCGGTGCGTGGCCTCGGGCCGTGGGCGGGCCCTGCGTCCTTATAGCGCCGCGGCCCGCGGGCCAGTCCTGCCTGCACCCTCGCCACCTCCGCCCTCCGTGGGGCTCGTCCGCGCGCCAGGGCCGGGCCGGGCCTGCCCGATGGCTCCCGGGCCCCGGCGGGCGGCAGGGATGTCGCGGAGGCCGGCGTTGGGGTCGCTCTCCGGCTGCTTCCTGCGGACCGGCAGCTGCAGGGGCCGCGCGCCCGGCTGCGGGGGCCGGAGCCCGGGCTGCCTCTGCAGATCACACCCGCCACCGGTGCGTCGCTGCCCCGGCCCGAGCCGGAGCGCGGGGCGCGCAGCGTCCCCTCCTCCCCGCGTGGGCGCCCTGCACCTTCAGCGCGCTCTACGTTTCCGGCCCTCCCGGGTGCGGGCGTCCGTCTCACTCATTTCTGCCCGCCTCTCCGCGTGCCTTGCCTCTGTCCCCCTCTCTCTGTGTCTCTGTCCCGCTCGGCCTTGCTCCCTCTGCCCCTCCCGCCGCCTCCTCTCCCGCTCTCCCCAGCGGCCTCTCCGCCCTGCCGCTCTCCCTCTCCCTGCTCCACCTCTTTCCCTCAAGTTGTCGCTCCTGTCTGGATTCCAAATGTCAGGAGAGCGGCAAGTGCGGCCGCTCACCCCTGCACCCGTCTCCGTCCCTCCCACAAACGGCACAGCGGGGACTGTCGGTGGGTATGTGACCGTGTGTGTGGACGCCGTCTCCAGCCCGGAGATTCCTGCGCCTTTGGAGATGAACCTTTTCTCTTTTACCGGTAGTGACTGCACAGAATGGCTAGGAAGTGACATTCCTGCTGGCAGTATGTCAAATGTTGTATTTCCAAAATTTACACTGAAGGGTTTACTATTGTCGCCCTCTTTATGTCAAATAGGACAAAAAGTGTTATCCATTGACCTCTTTTCCCTGATTACTAGGGAGGGTTAAAACATTTGAAGGTGTGTTCACGTCCTTCCGGGGATGCCTGTGGGTGCCCAGCATTGGTTTCTGCCTTGGCTCTGCGGGTCGCTCTGCGTTTCTGTGTCTGGACAGACGCTGACGCCGCAGCCCGTGTTTCAGCGCGCCTTCCTGATCCACCGGAGCAAAAGCAGCTTCTCACTGTGTTTGTCTCAGTTTGTGTAACTTTTTACATGTCCGCTGTGTTCATACACCCTCTTTCTGTGAGCTGTTTGTTGATGACTTTTATCCATTTTCATAGAGGATTTTCTCTACTGTTTACTGTCAGGCTTCCTATGTAGGTATCACTTTTAAACAACACTTGAATGACTTTTAAATGGTGACTCTTTTACATTTATTTCTGCCATGTTCTGCGGTTTCTGTCCATCTCCTATGCCTTTTTATATTCTTGAGCCTGCTCAGCAGTTCCTTTTGCCTTTTGTTGTTTTGGTTGATTTTCCTTATTTGCGTTTCTTTCTTTATATTAATTTGGAATTTTTATATTCAATTTCTGTACTTGTATTGGAGATCCTTAAGTTTTTGTATGCGTTTTGAACTTTAAGTCTAAAAAGGTAACGTTTTTGATGTTACCCCAAAGTGGGATTTTTTACAAAGTACTGCTTTGGTCAGACATTGTTTCCGAGCTCTGGGGACAACCCTCAGAGAGAAGTCTCCTAAAAATAAGTGACAAAAAACCAAAGCAACGAACGATAGAAGTGTGTGTTAGCCGATTTTTAAATGAGGTATTTAGGGGCTAGGGTTATAGCTCAGTAGAATAAGTGCCTTCCTGGCAAGCGCAAGGTCCTGAGTTCGATGCCTGGTACCGCAAAAAAAAAGAATAAATAAATAAAAATAAATGAGGTTTCTGTGGGAGGCTGAGGCAGGAGGATTGTAGTGAGTTCGAGACCAGCCTGGGCTACCAAGTGACCTCAAGGCCAGCCTGAACTGTATAGCGAGACCCTGTCTCAAAAAGACAAAAAAAAAAAAAAAATGGTTTCCAGAGAGCTATGTAGCAGTTCTGTTTAGACGCATTGGGCAGAACTTGGACTCAGAAAACATGGGGCCAGCGTAGGAATAAGGGAAAAGGGAAGTCACAGGATGAAGCTTTTGCTGGAGATGTGGGGAAGATGAAACAAACCATTTTTCTTATCAGGAGGAAGTTTTAAAAATTAAAACCTTTTTATCAATATGGTCCAGCAATTCCATGCCTTAATATTTAGCCAAGAGAAGTGAAAATGTATGTTCACACAAATGTAAAACTGACAACATATATCCTCCGAACTGCTCACAGAAGCTTAATTCGTAATGCTAAAGAGCTAGCGGGGTGACAGGTGCATGTCAGTGAGAGAGCCCTCACCTGGCTTGCTCAGGGCCCAGCGCTGCAGTGAGGAGCAAAGGGAAAGCCCAGCTGGTGCAACAGACAAATTCTCGTGTTTCTGCACAATGGAATACTACTCGGTAGTGCAAAGTAGGCTTACAGTCACCCTGCTAGGTGGAAGAAGCCAGTTACAAAATGCCGTCTTTGCGGTCGTCTGCGCTCACGTTCCAAGAAGGGCAAAAATATCATGACTGTCAGGTCCACGAGAGGCAGCAGTGACGGCAAAGGAACACAGAACTTTTGGGGTCTGTGGAACATTTTACATCCTAATTGTCATGGTTCTTCCTGCCTCTGCGTATTTGCTGCCTTTCATCTGGTCATATTTAAATTTGGTGATTTGTGTTGTGTGGTAGTTATGCCTCCATGAAGCTGATGAAAGAATGTTTGATAGAAGCATCATAATCTGCCAGGGATATAGCCCAGTGGCACAGCACCTGCCGGCCAAGCGCATGGTCCCGAGTTTGATTTCCAGCACAAAAAATAATTTTTTAAAATAAAAAGAAGCATCATAATATGCTACTTGGCTACCAGTGACTGAGCATTTAAAACTCGTAAGCTGTAAACTCAGAATACTTTTGAACTGGAGCTTGGTTGTGTTACAGTAGGAGAAGATGATAAAAGAGGTGTGTGCAGTTGTGTTGGAAGGTGTTAAGTCTACATAAAAGAAAGAGCTGAACAGAAAGAACAAAGCAGGACTCATACCCCTTCCATTCTCACTAAAGATCTTCATTTCCAGCTGTCCAAAAGTTTTCTTGCTCACAAAGCTACTATTGTCAGTGATCCCATGCACAACTGTACCATGTGAAATGCAGATTCACTTTGAAATGGTGCATGGGGAAAGCTGGAAGCCTTGTTGTGCCACAGGATGTGTAGGATCATTTCCTCTTCTGTGCTGTGTGGCCTTTGTCCTTTGTTCCTGCCGGGGGTGCAGCCTGTGGTGCCTGCTGTTGTGACGGGGTCCCCAGCTCTCTCCTGCATGCCTTCCCCATCCCTATCTTAGTCTTCAAACTGGAAGTGGATCTCTTAGAGACGGCATATGGTGGGGTGTTTTATTAAAAATCCATTTCCCTCTGGGTTGAATTTTTTAGTCTCCGTACATTAAATGTAATTTTTGAAGTGGTTGGCTACATGTCTGAAATTTTGCTCTTTTGAATTTCTCTTGTCCTTGTTATCTCTGGTGTCCTTTGTTTACTTCCTTTTTTGCCTGCTCTTGAGTTGACCAAACATTTTCTTAGTGTCCAACTTTAATTCCTCTCTTGGCTTCTTATACTTTGCATTTTTCGCAGAACCCTGTAGATCACACAGTGCCTCTGTATCTGGTGATAGTCTCCCTAGAGGTAGTATTGAGTCCTGTTTGCTTTCACGTACACTTACTTACAGGCCATAATTGCACCATGGTGTTATAATGTTTTGCTTTTAAGGGTCATGTGTCTCTTAAAGAGGCTGAGAAATGGGATGTGTGCTCTTCTATGTTCACCCACATGCACTCCTTCCAGAGCCCTGGACCCCTCTGCACAGATGCAGTTTACCTTGTTTGGCCACTTTATCTATCATCTCACAGAGTGCATGTCCACTGGCAACAGATTCTTTGCATTGTTGCTCATCTAAACATGTCATTGTTTGCCTTGTTCGAATACTTTATCACTGGGTAAGGAATTTCTGGGTTACACTTGTTATTCTGAATTTCAAATTCAGCCCCTGGGTGCTGTGCTGCAGCTGAGCACCCCTTGATTTCCGTAGCCGTAATGTTTGGTGGTTGTTCTTAGGTTGCCAGGGACTGCACTGAGGCTGATAGCCTTTGACTGCAGAGCAGCCGATGAGCAGAAGTACACAGGGCTGCGTGCCAGGGACAGGGTGGGGCTGGCCTGCGGCCTCACACTGCATGGTTGCATTTCTCAGGAGCGTTTGAACCATCAGCCCCAAGCAGGCTCTGTCCGGAAACATCACAATTTACTTTTGACTTTAGAGCCTCTTTCAGGCATGGTAGGCAGGGGCTGCATCCCCAGCTGGCCCTTTACTGTCTGGCGTGGCAACAACTGCTGGCAGTGAAAGTAACACAAAGAAGGGAGCGGTGCCCAGGCTGGAAGCTGCGTGCGGAGGAAAATGTTCCTTGCCTCAAAACACTGACTCTGATCCGTCCTGGGGAGGTTGCAGCTGGCAGTTAGGACTGGGGCCCGCGTTTGCAGTCTTTCCATTTGATCTGAGTGCGGCGGGCAGAGCCAGGTGAGCGCGGGTCCTGGTGCCTGGCTTACACTTTCTTCTTTGATTTTATAAACTTTTTGAAGGGTTAGTTACCTCCAACTTTAGGCTATTTTCAGACTTTAAAACACATTTGGGATAGGACAGCCACTGAATGAGCTTCAGCCAAAATAAAACACTGAGCAGAACTTGCTTTTTTCTTGCATCGATGAGATAGTTCATCCTATTCTTAGAAAACATTCTTAGAAAACAGGACCACCGTTTCTCTTCCCACAGAATTCTAGCTCTGTGGCCGGCTTTATTTCCACTGCGGTAGCAACACAAATGCCAATTTGTTTCCGTCAATGTTTTTGCTGTACTTCCAGGGTGGCTTTTGCAGGCATGTGTGCTTTTTGGAAGTTGGCAGCGGGTGAGCAGATCACAGTCCTGCGTGCTGCAGGCGTAAGACAGCAGCCACAAGGTTAACAGCCATTCGCTCACACCCCCTGCTCTGACGTGGATCTGAGTGTCCCATCGAAACCTGCTTGAGGGCTTGCTGGAGATTGCTATCTGGGGCAGGGCCTGGCCGGACCTTGTGGAGATCCCAGGCCAGAAAAACCAAAGACAGCATTTCCGGATTGAGTCGGATGAGGCGCACAAGCCCTGCACTTAAGGGCTGAGGTCTCCAAGAGTCACAGATGGTGCCCAGGTGCCCAGCTGCTCGCACACCTTGGCCTTGGTACTGCTCAGCATCGGTGGCGGCCTTAGCAGCTGCACAGCATTAGGTCCAGCAGTTTGGGGCTTGTCTTTGGTTTCAGCATTTTATCCATTGCACAGGACATGGAGATATAAACACATGGAACAGAACTCACTCAGGTCCCCCAGGCACAAGGAGCTGAGCCTCACGCAGAGCTGGTGGATGGTTTTGTGGTTGGAGAGTCGTGGAGATGTTCCAGAAGATGACTGTGTTTCAATAAATGTGGATTTTGTACACAGAAAAATGAATACATGTAGGTTGTTGGATACAAAAAAGTAAGACATCCCCTGAAAATAAACCCTAGTTTGTCTTTTGGAGCAAAAATCAATACAAGACAGGGTCTTACTTAGGTGGAAATACAGCAGATAGTGAATGGAGATGTGGCTTGTCTTTAGCAAACTCTTCTCTCCCTTGTCTGTTGTTCCTTAATTGATGTGTTCACGAGTTCACTTTCTTGTGTTTTACCTATGTGTTAGCAAAGCTGCACCTTCTTTAGTCTCTTAAGTATGGCTTAGTGTGGTCAAATATGCAGTGATCTACACTGGTGCCTCGGTTCACGAACACTTTTGTGAACTGTTTAGTTGGCAGACATAACTGCTCATAAAAATTTTGGTTCCATTCTCCAACTGTGCTTCAGGTGACGAACAGGACTCTGTCCATCTTTTCCAAAATCATGGAATGAATTCAGTCATGAGCCAATGTACCACTGCATGTCTGTACCCGGACTCTGTTTGAATGCCAGTAGTGTAAGTTTATAGTTTTCCCCTTTTGGACAGTGGTGTCTATAGTATGTAAGCCTTTGAAATAGACACCCAGCTAAGCTGCTTCTGCACTCTCCTCCAGAACTGAGCAAGTGTGTGGTACCGCAGTGTCTGTCACCGCCCCATACCCAAGCGTTCCTCCTCGTGTGTCTAGCTCCTTGTCATCTTTGGGTCCCTTGCTGTCACCTCTCCGTCCCTTCTGTCTGTGTGGGCTGCAGTCCAGCACCTTCTCTTCCCCCACTCTGTCCCAGCATCTGGTTTTATTTAACTTTTAACCCTTACTCTAAAGTGTAAGGATGTTATTTCGGTGGCTTGCACATTGTTTTTTTTTCACTAAAAAATAAGTTTCCCCAAAAATTTCTTTCAGCTGCTTACAAACTTACATCTTTGTTTTCTGCTTGAGATGGTCTCATTTGCTTCCTTTGCTTGCGGACAGGAAACTCGGCAGACACAGAAGTAGGAGCCGGGAGTGGTGCGTGAGGCAGGCGCAGGAAGACAGGTTCACGAGGTGGCTTTATTGTGGTTTGTTTCTTAATTGCATGAGTAGTTTCAATCAACCAACACACAATGCATACATGTACTGATCTAAGCCTCTGTACCTCAGTTGCTTCTTCTAATCCTCAGAATGGAGGTGCGGAGGCAGGCTTTGTTATTAACGCTATTGTACTGGTCAGGAAATGGCTACGTACAAGGTAAGGATGCCCAAGGGTGCATCGCTAGTTGGGCTTACAGGCGGGAGGAATCCTGCCCTTGCTTGGGTACTGCAGGCTGGTGACCACTGGGCAGCAGTGCTGGAGAGCTACTGAACTCGCTTGTGACATTGGTGCCACAGCTTGGTATGGGTGGCAGCAGAGAAAACCCAGGAGGCCACATGGCTGGGGAGAGTAAGCGGCTGGGAAGAACGACAGGATTTAAATCTGTTATTCTCAGCTAGAGGTGGAAACTAAACTCAAAAGAGAGGCTATAATTAAGCCAATATAATTTCTTGCATCTGACAGCCTTCCGGCTGCAGGTGTTCTAAATCATATTCACTGCTGAATCTAGCATGAGCTGAATGTGAGTTCTTCCAGGTTCCCTGTCTTAAGGATTAAGCTGTGGATCAGGAAGGCATGAGCGCCACTCTCCCAGGTGCTTCTCGGCCTCTTTCATGAGGTCTCTTGATTGATGGTGTGCAACCTTAAGTAAAGATATAATTTTTTTGAAATTTTTCTTTTGATGAATGTCTTATAATCTGAACTATAAAATTTAAAATACTGTGTATTCTGATTGGCAAGGGTACTAGGTAAAGCCAGGACCTTTGTGTTGAGCTACAGCCCCATCCCTCCCCCAATTATTATTTTTTTTTATCTTGAGACATGGTTTTACTAAGTCTTTAAGTTGTCCAGGCTGGGTTCGAATTTGTGACCCTTCAGCCTCAGCCTCCCAGTGTGCTGGGATTATAGGTGTATTGCCCGTGTCTCCTGGGAATTTGGCCTTGGCACTTCTCTGGCTTCTTCCTTCTCCAGGTCAGAAATTTAATGTGTTCTGCAGCCTCTCCCTTGTTAGCACGCTGCTTCATAAGAGCAACACGACATTTCTGTGGAAGGACACACATGTAGCAAGACCCTGCACCTTGGGTGCGTTGGTCCTGTGTTTCTTGCCTTCCTCGTTAAAGGGCTTTCTGACAACGTAGCATCCCCTTCTTTGGAGAGACAGAAGTTTTCGGATTCTTCTAGCTCTTTGGGCCCTTGGAAGGAGAGGCACAGTGGTATCAGTCAAACCAGGAATATCCTTCTCTCCTCTCCTTTTTCCTTTTTACAATAACCAAGTTGGGAACGTTCAGATTGGCATCCACAATGCAGTCCCGAACAGATTTGTGCTTTCTCTCTCTCCCCAGTTCTCTTGGCCTGTGACAAGAACGCTCCTCACTCGGTAGCAGGCACACTGGGCTGTGAGTCAAGACCCCCTGCTCCACAGGGAAACCCTGTCTGTAGTTCCTCCACTCATTTGGACTACATAATCCTTCTGGTCTTCACGCGGAGTGTCGGCAGCAACTTCTGTGGCCACACGTTTCTGGTAGAAAGTATGAAGTTCCCGTTCATCCACTTCAATGAGTTTCCAACAGCCAGTGGCTGGGAAGATGTTCCGCTTCCCCTCGAAGCTACCGATTGCCTTCCAGGCACCACGAGAAAGAAGCCCAACTTTCACCTAGCCCAGGTCACATGGCGCTTTTCGGTCATGGCATGATTTTGAGAGAGCAGGTAGGAACACAGCAGGCCTCTTGAACACTTGCATAGGGCGCTCATGCTGTTACTTTCAGCTCATTCTTTTTTTTTTGTCCTTTTGAGACAGGGTCTCACTATGCAGTTCAAGCTGGCCTTGAGCTCACTTTATAGCCCAGGCTGGTCTCAAACTTGTAACAATCCTCCTGCCTCAGCCTCCTGAGTGCTGGGATTAAAAATGTGCACCACTGCACCCAGGAACACTTTCAGCTCATTCTGCTAACCAGAGAAAATCACATGACAACTCAAAGAAGGGACCTACCCTGAGAGCAAAGGCATGAGAAAGCACTGTGGCAAAGGGTGCAGGGGTTTGGAGCAAACAGGACAGCCTGCCACGCTTGGTTTGAGGTTAGGGAACAGTGCGCAGACAGCATCAGAAGCTGGGTAGTTCTCTAACTTACCCTACTTTTATACACATCACAGACCTGGGCAGCAAGGACTCCTTCCACACGGCGCCAGGAGTCTCCAGACTCCTTCAATTTAGCTCATTGACAGGGAGTGCCCTCTTTGTGCATCACATTTTATTGGGTTATGGGCTTTTAAGAGCTTTAGATCTACAGCACAGCAGACCATGGACAGATATTTAGAAGACAGTGTGATGGTTCTAATAGTAAAAGTGCTTACGGAATATAAAGGTTGCAGTAGCAGAGAGGAGTGATCAATTCTGCTTGGTGAGGAGACATAGAAACCTTTGTGGAGGAGAGAGTCCTATTAAATCCTGAAGCGTGGGTGAGTCAGCATCTCTGCAGAGAAGATCCGAGGTCCTATTTGTGGGAAAGACTATAGCCATAGGGAGCACATTTAGACATCTCTTGTTTGTGCCCAGAGCTATCTGAGTCATGAGTAACCTTGCACTTTCTTCCTTCCTTATCCATCGCAGTAGTTCTCAGACTTTGGAATGCACCAGCCTCACCTGGTGGGCTGGAAAGCAGACTGCACCCTCCCCCAGGGCTTCTCCTAATTGGTCTAGAGCAAGCAGCAAGAGCTCCTCTTGCTGATGAGTTCCCGACTGACACTGGCGATGCAGGCCCAGAGATAATGCGCTGAGAACTATTGATTTGTTGCTCTCCCCATGTACTGCACACAGCAGAGTGGGAGAGTATAAGCGTTGCTGTCCCGACATTGCCTATGGTAGAATGCCGGGCCAGGCAAGTAAACGCGTGCTGCCGAGACACAGAAAGGGTGCACACCACCTGGAGCAGGACTGGCTCCAAGGAAGGGCAGCCCACTCAGAGTGAGAAAACACTCCATCCTAAGCTGAATTAGAGCAAAAAATTATCATAAAGAATCAGAAAGTAGCAACAGATAGAAAAGTGAGCATGAATCATGCTTTGCATGAGACTGGTAAATAGATTGATCTTTCAAATTGTTTTTAATAAATTTGTGATCAAGATATTTTCAGCAGGCTTTTGCTCGTACAGGTTAGGACAACACGGATTTGAACTAGTTAGCTGATGAATATAAGGTAGTCTTTCCTTTGCTAATTGGTTCTACTCATATTTGCCTGTTTTTTATGAAGCTGGAGAAAGATGTCGTTTGTTATGTGTGATTCTGTTTGTTGTTGTTGTTGTTTTGTTTTGTTTTTACAAGTACTTCGAGAGGTTTTACAGGGGAGGCAGGAACAGTGAGAGCTGGGGAGACAGTCGGTGACGCAGCCTGTGCCGGGCTCGAGCCCGATTGCTGAGTGCCTCGTGCAAGGTGGATACAGCGGCGTCTTTGCCCCAAACGTGGCACTGGGCGGGAATAGAGTGGATTTGGGGCTGTGGAGCTGGGCAGGGCCTTGGTCTGCCTGGTGGGAGTCCATGAGAACTGACTGCGGGGACCCTGAAGGCAGGCATCTGACCGGTCATTTGGTCAAGCCCTGTGCCCAGCAGATGCCGAGCGCATACAGTACTAGCCCAGCTGGCTGGACTGACTTTGAGAGATGTGTCTTGGCAATCGAGATTTCCTGCCCTTCTCATGAATCAGTCCGAGACTGTGCAGTCCCTCAGGTGCAGGGGTAACACCCTTTACAGGAGCAACAGAATGTCGACTACCTACTCATTTCCTTTTCAGAATCAAAGCATATGGCACCTCAGTTCACACACTCAGTTCTCTCCATGATTCTGGTCCCCAGCTGAAGTGTGCGAGACCAAATCAGATTTCTCCATAAACTCAACACGGAACCTAACTGCTGAGTGTGATTCAGTTCCTGTCCAACTCGTTCTGCAGCCGAAACTGTGGAAAGAACGAAGTTCATGAACTGAGCTACCACTGTACTTAAAGCTACAGAAAACACTTCAGTTTAAATGATTGGTCCTCATGGTAAAGGTAGCTGAAGTCAAGAAGACATTATAAATGGAATGCTTAAACTTCAATATGGTATAGGGCAATTAATTTTCATTGAGGACAAAGTGTTGGTGAAAATTATTAGTCTTTTAAATTGTCGTTTTGTAGTATAATTTAATTAACAGTAAAATATGTAATTCTTTTCTTAGCATACATCTGTGGATGAGTATACTGAGCCACATATCCCGCCTACCAAATCAAGTAGCAGACAGAACATCCCCCGGTGTAGAAACTCTATCACGTCGGCCACAGACGAGCAACCTCATATTGGAAATTACCGCTTACAGAAAACGATAGGGAAGGGGAATTTTGCCAAGGTGAAATTGGCAAGACATGTGCTAACTGGTAGAGAGGTAAGTTTCCATGGTCCTTTTTGCCTGGGCCTCTCCAGGTCTTGTGAGAAAGCGTTTTTTTTTTTTATAGTAAATGTTGGGGAATATGCAACAGGTGTGGCACAGTCAACGCTGGGACTGAGTGACTGGAACATCGGCAGAAGGGTGTATCTTATGGCATTAAGTTGGCCTTTTGACATTCAGGAGGGAGTCGTCTGGACATACTAATGTCCCTTAAACATGAGCTTTCCTCAGGCTTCTGTCTTATTCTTTGGTTTCCGTGAACATTTCTTCTCACCTTGTTTCTCAATCTCAGGAACAAGTTTAGGATAAGTTCTTATTTATTGTTGAATAAGGTAAATTATATATAAAAAGGCAGAAAAAATCACAATTTTTAATCTGTTTAGCAACACATTGCTATACAGATAGTTTTCTCAGGTGGTAAAAGAACTGGATTCTAAAATCCTGTGTGTCTTAAATAATCTGTATTTATGTAGTAAAAATGTTGCTAATTCCACATGTGCAGTGGAACCTCAGTTCAGGAGCACTTTTGTCTGTGAAGAATTTGGTTCACAAACAGAAGCATCTTGCCAAGTTTTTTTGTTCGTGAACTCAGGATGGGTGACAAACATGACCACAGCCATCTTTCCCACACAAACAGAAATTTGGCCTTCTTTTCCAGAATCGTGGAGTGATGGAAGTTTTCAAACCAAGGTGTCACTAAGCAGGCATTGTGTATTTATGTCCATAGGTTGGAGTTAAAGACTTTATTTAAATAAATATTCCATGTTTTGCATTGTTTAATATTTATTGGACCTGATTAGGACATTATTTTTAAAATCTCAACCATAAAATGCTTTTTCACTAAGTTTTCTCTTTGCTATATACATAATGTTATGGTCATCTCTGGTTGAATTTCGTCCCTTCTGTCCATTCTGACTTTAGGAGCTGTTCAGACACAGCTACCCTAGGCAGAAGCTTTGAGGATATACTCCATTCGTCAGTTTGCGATAAGGGAGCTGCTTTCCCCATGTAGTAATTGTTTTATTAACATAATTTTTAAATAATTGAAAGTTTATAAGCCACTCCCCCCTATGGTTGTTACTTGTCGAGATCATGAGTAAAGAAATTAAATTACTGGATGATTTTTATATTATAAAGGGAAAGGCTTATTTTCACTGGGGATCAGATAGGTTGAGGATAGGCCAATGGACTCTACTCCAAGGCCACCAGATTATCAAAACTGTATCATCCGATTATGTAAATGCTTAATTAGAATTAAAATGAATGCAATTGGGAATGAAACAAAGGATTTTTCTTTCTAAGCTTTTATTCATTAAAATATATAGCCTCAATATAGTTTAATGATTCTGTTTTTTAGGTTGCCGTGAAAATAATAGACAAAACTCAGCTAAATCCTACCAGTCTACAAAAGGTATTTAATTAATTTCATAAGTAATTAAGATGTTTATTATTAGTATGTAATTTTATATGAAATCGGTCATATGAAACTTTTCCGTAGGTATAGTACTGCATTTCATCCATATATGGATTTAGTCATGATATGAAGCACAGTGTTTATGACTGATCAGGTAATTGCTTGAAAAATATCTATTATGGGCTGAGCATTTCTCACCTGAAGAGTGTCTCAGACTTCAGGGGCTGTTAAGAGTCTGGGACATTTGCATAGACTTTACTGGCATGTATGCACCATACACAAGGAGCTTGTCTCTTTTAATTCAGCAGAATAAATCCATCTGTCAAATATTTTGAAGTAGTCAGGATTCTTCTTAGTGAAAAATCGAGTTTTGAATTAATACTGTCCGTGGGCGGGTTTTCTTTCTTGATTCTCCTGGCTTCTGTTCCTTCATAAGAACTCAGCTGTTGATAACTCACTGGAAGAGACAGGAATGTTTCTTTCGAGAGCAGAAACATAAAACGGCAAAAAAGAAAGTTAGACTTGGATGTCACAGGAAGCAGAAGCTTTCTACTTCATTAATTGTTTCAATGGGAAAATGTGCTCAGATCCACATTTTAGTACCTTAAAAATGAAGCAAGTATTTTAGTGTTTAGGTCATGCATGCTAAGTTTGAATATGGTCAGATATACATTAGGGTTTTAAAGAATAAAGTAGGATCAGAGTTGCCTGTGTAAATGTAACACAAAGGACCAAATTTCTAAGCTGAGAGATCTCGTAAGAACATTTTAGTATGGTGTGTTTAACTACATCTGCCGCAATTCTAACATTAGATTAAAAATTTGGGTTGTGATATCAAAACTTTTTTTTACTTGGCTCTGTGCTGGGTAACTTGGTGTATTTTTGTACATTTCTCCTTAGAGATCTTCATATTTTCTTGATTTTTTTTTTTTTTTTTTTTAATTTGACAACCAACCTAACTTTCTCTGGCCCTGGTATTTCTGCTTGGCGTGAACAAGGAAGGTTTGTTGGATTCTTCCTTCCTGTGAGTGTGAGATAATATATTACGGTCTCTTCCACAGAAAGGCTGGTCTAGGGCCAGTCTTTCAGCTAACTGGGGTGCATTTGTGTGAGTGACGGAAAGCCCTCCTCCCCGAACTGCAGAATTACTAAGAGGCCTTAAAAAGAAAACTGCACTGAAGCCGCTGTGGGACAGAATTTTACCCTCCTGCATGCCTGAGCCCTTGTGAAAGGCACAACCTGCCTGACTGTACCCAGCTCTGCCCTGCACCCACCTTGGCTTGGTGCTTTCCTGGGTTAGGCTGCCTGGCACATCACTTGGGTAGACAGTGACTTCGGGCAACATTTAGCACTTCTCACTGGGATCCCAGGGGTGTGACCCCAAGCATGTCTCTCACAAGGGGCCAACAGAAGATCGTATAACCATAGTTTTGCTTCTTGAAAGATGAGAATGTGACACCAAATGTTGCTTTATTTATCTTAATCGCTAAAGGATTTGCCTGTGGATGCTAAATAATTTCTGTTAAAGATCCTGCTGATATTCACAGGCAAAATGTGACCTCCAAACAGGCGTATAAAGAACGGTGCGCTAACCTGTGACTATCAAAGCACGGGAAAGATAGAGTTTCAGTAAATGTAGCCAGTATACTGTGCGTGTGTTGTTGGTTGTTAAATAATTTATATTGGTGTCCATAGATATGTTCTCTGTTAAAAGTTTTTTAGGGGAAATGGAGCTAAAGGCTTGATGAATTACTGTGTTAGAACATTTGGCATTCGACCTTTCCCCTCTGCTCAGGAGCATCCCAGTCAGCCCTTCTGTTCTCCATAAAGAGTCGAACGAAATGAAAGCCACTTGTTTTTCTAGGCATTGTCAGTTAAGCCTTATAGATTAAAATAGTAAAATATGCCTCCAGTAGAGGCAGATGGTGATGGGAGATTGAGAGTTCATTTTAATCTCCCTTCAGAAGTTTTTGGTTAAATTTTATTCTGGTTTGATGTGTTTAAACTGACCCCACTCTTACTCTCTGTGTATAATAATGTAGGAAATACACCCTCCTATACCAACATCAGTGATAGATAAAAGAATCTAAATTTGAGATACCAACTGTTTAAAACCACTGAGATATAAAGTTCTTAAAATAGTTTTGTCTTTGGGATAGCTAAGAATCTTCCACATTATTCTATTCACATAATATGCTCACATACTTGTACCACATATTTTAAATGTATAGAATCCAATTGGATGAGTTTTCTTTTTCCCACTTGGAAGCTGTATTTGTTCCTCAGTTTTTATTGTTTATGACTACGTTTGCGGTGCCTACCGATTGCATTCCCTGTGTGGCGCTGGTGCAAGTGTATAGCATGGCTGTCTTTATTCCCCTCCCCTCCATTACCCCCCTCTCAGTCGCTCTCCCGTGTGGGAGAGGTCTCTCTCCCTCCTTCCTGTGTTGCTCTTTATTTACACTTTGGGTTTCTCATGTAGAAGAAACTGTGATATTTCAACTTGCTGTTGGATTTATCTCACTTCACATTACGGTCTCAAGGTGCCTCCATTTTCCTACAAATGACTCAGATTTCTTCTTCTGTACGGCAGAGTAGTGCTCCATCGCTTATGAATACATTTTCCCTATCCGTTCGTTTACTGATGGACATACAGGCCGCTTCCCAGATTTAGCTATTGTCAGTTGTGCTGATGTGAACATGGGTGTGCGTGGATCGCTGTAATGTGATGTCTTTAACTGTGTCAGGAAGAGGCCTGGAAGCCGGGTTGAATGGGATTTCTAGTTTTAGTTTTTGGAGAACTCTCCACACTGACCTCCTTGAGGATTGTCCCAGTCTTTACTCCCACCAGCAGTGAGATAGGTTCCTCAGCAGTGTTGGAGACGGATGTTGTGTTTCCTTGTTCCTTGAAACCTGAGCCCCAGCTCAGATGTTCATGGGTTTTGGGGAATAGTCGCTGACCTGTCCAAGTTGTCCCCACGGATCTTTTAAGCAAGCTGTGACCTTGAAGGAAGAGAAAAGCAATTGCACGGTTTTTTCATAGCTTATAACTTTCAACCATGAGATTAGTTATTTTCTCTGAAATTCCACTCCCTTGGAACGTGCACAGAGTTGCTTCTGCACAGCTGGCGATGTTTATGAGTCTTGGCGTCACCAGTGGCTGCTCACCTCTGCTGATGCTGTGTGTCGCTGCATGTCACACATGCATTTGCATTTTTAGGGTTCCCGTGCTGCCTTACACCCCGTTTGCAAAATGGCGCAGCAGCCCAGAGGTGATTTTCTGAGTGGGGCAGCGGGTATTGAAACACAAACGAGATGACTGCAAGTTGGGGTGGTGTTGCCACGTGACGTGGGGCCCGTGAATCTGTGTTAGACATGATCTGGCAGCCGCAGGGGTGTAAACGCTTTCAACAACTGACCTCTTAAAATTAGATTTTAGTGAACAAATAATCCATTTACTGCTAGTGTCAGTGCCCCAAACCGTCTAAACTTTTATGTTTTCAGATAATGCCCAGAGACTCTTCGGTAAGCTAATTATGCCAGACAGAATATCTACAAAATAATCTCTGTTGTGTTGAAAAATTTGATCACTTAGGCTAGAGAGCAGAGTGCAGCCACAGAAGCCGTATGTGGAACCGAGCATCTCTTAGCAAATATCCTTGCTTCGTGTATGGAAAACCAGTCACAAAGTCTCTGGCAAATACTTTGATCAAGGAGAGAGCAGAGGCAGCTCTTGGCAGTGTTGCCGGACAGGTGTGTGTATTGGATATATGTTGTGGTATGTTACTCTCAGTGTGCATGCTTCATAGCACACTGACTTCACAGCTGAGTTGAGCTACTTCTGTGCTAAGTATTTTTTCCATTTCTTGTCACACACGTGTGGACTATTTGAAGGGAAAACTGTCCAATTCTTATGTAGAGTAGGTCGGTGAAAATCCAAGCGAGGAAAGGATTAGTGTTTTGTCAGCAGTGAGGAAATACCTGTAGGGTTTTGTTGTTGCTATTGTTTTTCTTTCCTTCACTCTTTCTTCCTTACTCCCTCATTTACTTATTTATTTGCCTATTTTATGGTATTCTGCAATAATAGTGCCACACAAATAAATTGTACCCAATGCCTGGGCCCTCACTGCTTCCTTCTCCGTGATACCCATGGTCAACAACAAGCCTCTGGTCCTGATGTGGTTTTGAATAAAATACTTTCTAGGCTTGTCTGCTTTTGTCTTGCTTCCATCCTGACCACTCTGTGCAGTGCTGCTGTTGTCTCTCCCCTGGACCCAGCTGTCCTCTAACTAGTTTTCTGTGTCTACTTTGCATCCTTCCAAGCATGCACACATTCACTCACATAGTTTAACAAGCCACCAGGGATGCAAGATATGTAATAAATATGCCATCCCTTTCTTTAAACTCTTAGGGAGCATTCAACTTTGATGGTCTAAAAAAGTCACCTCAGAGTCACACTTTTGGGGAAAGCATTCCTGTCCTCTAGAACAATGTGAAATTCTGTTATTCTCTCTAAAATCAAGCACTTATAATCTAGGATTATTCCCAAATAATCACCTTAGTTTCAGTTTCAGTTTTGTTTTGTCAGTAGTTTCTTTTTTCTTTTTGTTTTTAATGTTTTGTGTTTTGTTTTGATGTCAGTATTGTGCCTCCAACTCTTAAAACCTGTATTATACACAGCTGGCTTTTATTGGCTATAAGACATACACCCATTTCTACATTCTAATAGGAGTTCTAAGATCTTCTGTGCAAGAATTTTCTCTTGAGGGAAATGGAAGAGGCTAGGAATATCTAAGTCACCTGTGAATGTTAGGCTGACCATCTGGCTCTTTCACAAGGAATGATCTCACTCGGTTATTTTGAAAACCCTACTTGTGTTTTTCCCAGTTGCACTTTGTTGGTATACTGAAGCAGCCTATTTTTAATTTTTGGAGGGCAATTCTAAATGTCTTCTTCATTTAAAAAATGGCATTCTCATGAGATTTATTGGTTGCAATAAAACGTGTCATTTCTAGGGTTTTCTTTAAGAAATAAAGCATTACAGATACCCTTGAAACCCCTAGATGACATTTCTGGGTTTCATTCCTGTTTCTTCCTACCTAGAAACAACTATTATTCTCATTCAGATTTTTCAGAAATATTTTACATGTGTTTCTCTAAACATAAGATACAGTGTGTGCTTATTTTTAAGCTACTTGTCTGTCTGCAACTTGTCCTTTCATTTAACATTGTCTTCTAGTTGTCCTAGTGTCAGGTGCATAGTCTGGTTCATGTATTGTCCCAACTGCTGCCATGTTGCACAGGATGATTAGGCCACCATTTAAACCACTGGCCCTGAGAAGCCACAGCGTGCACATCTTAGGTTGGTCTGAGTTTGAGTCCCCCTTTATGTTCCTAGTTAGGTAACTTCCTGTTTGCTGTTGCACAGTCTGCTGTAGTGGTCAATACTTTGTGTGTCTTTGCCTACATGCAGCGGGGACTTGTTGGTTGCAGAGCGTGTGCACCTTCAGCCTTACCGGGCGACCTCCAGGCACTCTTCCGGTGCTTCCTGTTACTGCTTCGGCCACCTTGGAGATTCACTCCATGTTCTTGTCAACACTTTATATTTTCAGATTTATTTATTTTTTGCCATCCTATGGATATGGAAGTGTATCTAGTTTAAAATAGAATTTGAATAATTTCCATTTAGAATACCATCTTTTCAATTATATTTGAAATATTTTTGTAGATTTATATCTTCTCTCTGAAGTTATTTCATTTCCTATTTCAGTAATATTTACTTAGCACCAACTTGTACTGAAAGTTTACAAGCTCATAGGAGAGACTCAGTATAGAATTGTGATCAGTTTGTAAGAAGTAAGACTCTTAAATAAATCTATCAATGAAGATGAAACTCAGACCTGGCAGAGTTCATTTAAAGAGTATTTCCTTCTGTTTCTTTGAAATGAATAATTGAAATGAATAAGTTATTAAGTTTAGGAAGTAATACCGAACATTCAATTTATTTTTTTAGCTAGGAATAATTGAATATATAATTTAACTATATTCAGATCTCTATCTCTATATTACTGTTTCATGCAAAAAAGTTGGCTTAAGGTTTTATAGTGCTACTGTTCATAATTTTACAAGATATTGATGTCCCAGTAAACGTCTGAAGTCTTAAAACAGGAGGGACATGACAAGCCTAAAAATTAAAAAGCCAGAAGTTTCATCTCTAGGGTTCTGTTACATAGGCAAGAGTAGGTCCCGCTCTCCTGAGTGGGCAGTGCTTCTGAGCATCCAGAGGAGGAGCCCACAGCCTTTCAAGTGTCATATGCAGAGGAAAGCAGCACGCACATATCCCAGCAACCACACAAACTGCTGTCAAAGGCAGAATTTTACAAGATTTCGGTGAAGGCAAACGAGGGCTCCTGTCCCTCCTGCAATTCAAACCAGAGCAAAATACTTGAAGGGCCAGGAGGCTGCACTAAAAGGCAGGAGGTCTGTGCGGTCCCCTTCTCCTGCAGAGTGGGCTTCCTGTGACCTGCCTGAAGTCTGGAGGCTCTGTGCAGGGGCAGCCGCTTGACCCCAGACGTGGCCATGTCCTCAAGGCCACAGTGTGGTCCACCTGTGGCCTGGAGACAAGCAGGCCACGAGGAAGTGCTGTCCGTGGCACTGAGAAGGCCACTGGCAACCGGGTAGGCAGGGCGACAGTAGATAAGACATGTCCAGGAGACAGTGCGAGATAGAACAGACCCTCCCTGCACCCCGCAAAGAAGGTAGCTGAGAGGACAGACGGAGAATACTCAGTACAGAGGTGAATACTGACTGACACCAGTGGGGTTTGGCTAACCCTAACCTCATTCCTAGCCAGGAAGGACTGAATTAAAAAGTGACTCTCCATAAAACTGAAGATTGCTTACTAGCCTCGGTTATCTGGGACAAAGCCAAAACTAAGGAGGAGGCAGTAGAGGTCTGTCTATGGCTGTCACAGAGGCCAAGTAGCAAAGTCCCTGCCTGCAGACAGGGGACAGTCACCCAGCCTCCCTTGGCTCTGCTTTTCTTATTTAACACACCGTTTAATGCACTTGGGAGCTGGGTGTTGTGGCACACACCTATGGTCCCAGCACTCAGGAGGCTGAAGCAAGAGGATCGTTGTGCGTTTGAGACCATCCTGGGCTACAAAATGAGCTCAAGGCCGGCCTGAACTGCATAGCAAGACCCTGTCTCAAAAAGACAAACAAACAAACAAACACACACACTTTGGCCTTTGTTCCCAGCTCACAGCAGCCTGAGACAACGAGTTTGCAGGAGAGCGGTGAACTTGGCTCACTAAATCTGTGGACACCGAGCAACATCACCGTGTCACAGTTTGAAAGTGAGCAAGGAGAACTAGCATTGGAGACCGGAAACGGAGCCTTGAGGCCGGTGTGGGCCGGATGCACTCGGAAGCGCGCTTTTGCCCCACTGAGCGGGAACCAGGCCCGGGTCACTGAGGTTTCAGTGACGCTCCGGTCAGCTTCCACATGGGCTGTGCCTCCTTCCAGCCCTCTGCACCTCTGCAGGGAGAGCTGATGAGACACGGCACAGGCTATGGCTCCTGGGTGTGGCTGCTCCTGCTGCCCCTCCCTGCTCCCCTTGCTCCCTCACTGGATGGAAGGCCCTGGACATGGGCTTCCGTGCCCCTTCTGCTTGGCCAACGGGGATACAGAGGCTTGGGCAGGGTGCCTTTTATAGTTCCCTGTGAGTGTGGTCTGTGTGTGTGCCACAGGAGGAAGCAGGCATTGAAACCAGATGGGTGGTGCCCAAGGCTGTGGCCCTTGTCAGTTGGCGAGTCCCATGAGGTGTGAAGTGGCCTCGCTCCTTGTGAGGATCCCAGGGGGACACCAGACTTGGTCTGAGGGGACGGCACATAGGCAGAGGCAAGGGGAAGCCCTGTGTGCTCCCCTCAGTCAGGCTGGGCCTCCCGTCTGTCTGTCAGGGTGTGAGGTCCCCTCAGCCTATGGCTCCGGACATTCACCTGATTCCAGGTAGGTTCCCCTCTGTGACCTGAGGGACACCCCTGGACCAAGGCCTTCCCTCTCTGAGGCCCTGGGGGGGATACAGGGGCTGTGCCTGCTGGCAGCCGATCTTGTATATGACAAACTAGAATTGCTCCTTGCCATCCATGAGCACCAGGTGGTGTGGTGGGCGGGAATGGGCTCCTTGAAAATTGGCTTTGAAAGAACTTTGTAAATGAAAACCCCAATTAAAGCATGAGCAAGGGATCTGAACAAACACCTTGCTGGAGACAGTCCACAAACAGCAAGGGAGTGCTTGAGAAGATGCTCTGCTTGTGCGTCAGGGGCAGCCGCAGTGAAACACCTCCTCGGTCATGGGGAAGCATGGGCAACACGGAGCAGGCAGGGCCATGGACCATCTGGGGGATGCCAAAGGGGGCTCTGTCCTACACCACTGGGGTCTGGCAGCCACACTCCTGGGTCTCGACCAAAGGAGTTGAAACTTATACCCATTCCCATGCCCAGACAAATACTGATATTAGCTGGTTCCTAACTGATGAAACCTGGGAGCTGCCATGCTATCTTCTAGCAAGTGAGGAGATGACTAAATGTGGTGCATGCCTGCGGCCCTGAAGGGTGACCTGCCAAGCCATGAAAAGACACAGAAGCACCCGAGATGCGTATTCCTGGGCCGGGGAAGCCCACAAAAGGCCCCATCCTGTGTCACCCCATTGTGTGGCAGTGTGGAAAGCAGAGCTGTGAAGAGGCTAGGACCACGGGGGCAGCAGCCACCTGTGTGGGCAGACAGGGCGAGCAGGTAGCATGCAGGCTGTTTTCAGCACAGTGGAACTGTTCTGCACAATGTGAATGGGGCTGCGTGTCATCTCCCATTTGTGCAGATGCACAGAAAGCACCCCCAGTGGTGACTCCAGCACCAGCTCTGGGCGCAGGTGGTGGTGGGGAGCCAGTGCTGTTCACTGATTATGACAAAGGCACCACTTTGGTTTGGGTTTTAATGGGGTGGGCAGTGCCGTTTGGCAGGGTGAGCAGCAAGAGCTGGCTCTGTACTATCTGCACAAGTTTCCATCAGTCTAAAACTGCTCTAAAATGTGTGCATGTGGGGTGTGTGTGCGTGTGTGCGCGAGTGTGCGCACACATGCATGTGTAAAACATCTGCCTCACCTGTCCTGGTTCCTGTACCTGAGGAAGGCAGTGGCTGGCCCTGTCATCAGGGTTCACAGTCAGTAGAGCCCGGAAGCCAGCAGTTGCTTTCCAAACCTGTGAGCCCCGCTCAGGGTCCAGAACATTCAGGCCTCCTGGGGGGAGGCTGCCTCTCTTTGTCAGAGGAGTCAGTGAAACCACCAGGTGTTGGTGTCCTAACTCACTCTTACGGCCTCAGGCCCTCAGGGCAGAGTTGCTTCTACCCTCGGCCTTCAAAAGCAGGGTGAGGTGGAGAACTGGTTGGTAGCTTGGCAAGACCTAACAAAACTGGCACTGTGTCTGCCCCATGCAAACACTGTCTCTATATACCTGCTTTAGGGAAGCATCTCAGAAGTATTTATGGTAGCACAGTTCACATTTGTTTTTAGTGAAAGAGCTTAAGCATTCTCAGTCGGGCAGTTGCGGACTACGGTTTCTTTGTATCCTGCAACAGAACACTGCAATTAAAATCGATGGACCAGATCTCTGTGTAAATGAGGATGGGCCTCCAGATAAGATGCCATGCATGAAAAAGTTTAGAAAGATATTCAGCATGATTCCATTTATCTAAACTTTAAAACACAAAGTATTAAGTAACATGTTGGAAAAGCATATGAGTGTGTGCTATGGTGTGTCAGGGCCATAGGTCAGGGTTATCTCTTAAGACGAGAAGGAAGAAAAGGAGATGGAATGGGTCCTAATTACAAGTGTCATGGTTAGTGCTAACAAAACTTTATGAAAATATGATTATTAACTAAAATTCATTGTTTTTCTTAAAAATAAAAATGTAAATATAACATCTTAATATAAAATATTACCATTACTTGTTAAACTTGATAGATTCAGAAATGCTGTGTTGATTTTTGTACTCTCAACAGATTTGAATTAGTTTATAACCCTAAAGAAGGGAGCCAGGCATGGTGGTGCATGCCTATAATCCCAGCACTTGGGAGGCTGAGACAGGAGGATCATTGCAAGTTTGAGACCAACCTGGGCTACAAAGTGAGCTTAAGGCCAGTCTTAACTGCATAGTGAGACCTATCTCAAAAAGATAAAAATAAAATAAAATAAATAAAATAAAAAACCCTAAAGAAGGGAAAAAAACATTCATTCCAGTCTGAAAGGGATCTATTATCCCAGGCCCTGGTGGGAAGGACTTCGGGGAGTTTATGGACTGAGAGGGATGCTGAGTGGCTAGCATGTAGTCCATCCAAGAACAAGAACATCCTGAGAGACTTGAGAGGTGTAGGGGCCTTGATTCTCAGGGCTGGCCACACACACTGAAGGTCATGGATTTTGTTCTGGTGACATGGGGAAACCACCAGTTTGGATAAGAAATCAAGTGGTAGGCTCGAATTCCTGTGAGACAGACAAGTAAAAATATTGTGGGGGGAGGGGGACAGTCCCTAGACAAACACTTAGGATAAAAGAGAGTTCAGGATTAAGAACTAAGGTTTGGAGTCTCAGAAGCCTTGTGTGTTTGTCACCTCTCCGGTCCCTGGACCCTATACTGACATCACAGCTCAAAGGTGAAGAGGTTTAATTCGGCTCACCTTTTCACAGGGTTCCGTCCATGGTCATCTGGGTCCAAGGCAAAAAAGCATGGAGGAACACCATGGTGGCCTCAGCCTGTGACAGCCAGGAAGCGGGGGGGGGGGGGGGAGAGCTAGGGACGAGAGTGCATCCTCTAGGTCACCCCGATACTGGCCTCCAGCCAGGCCCCTCCTACCAGCACAGTGAGCCGTGGACTCACCAGCAGATGAGTCCCTGGCTGAG
>PVLD010000413.1:128802-145453 GCA_004027595.1 Dinomys branickii | reverse complement strand
TAGGCCTAAACCATGACACCGTGATGAAGCCCCCAGGAAGAGCAGGTGTCTAAGGAGCTAAGACCTCGGCATTGAGGAGGTTCATGTTTCAGGACTGAGGAGAGGTTGAAGATCTAGTACAAGACAAAGTGGCAGTGCTGTGGAAAGACAGAAGACTTGGGCAGTCGCTTGGGAAAATGTCCTGTTGGAGCCTAGGAAAAATTCTGGGTGGCAAAGGCCACCCAGAGATTCGGCTGCCTGCTCTTTAACCCAAATTTAAACCAAGAATGTGCTTCCCACTTAGAGGAATTAGCTGTCTTGAACATGAATAAACTTGCCTTTTATATTCTACTAAGTGACATGCAGCTTTTCATTAATGTGGAACCCTAAAAATGAATTTCTCTGGGTGTGTGAGTGTAGAGAAACACAGACTTACATGCTTCCTGGATCTTACTGAGGGTAGATAGGACGAGCTTTTCTGTCCCAGGAGAGAGCCTTAAGGAGCTCTTTTTCATTGGTATGAAATTGTATTGATGTACTTTTGCATGTTATATATATATATTTTTAATATGATAAAATATGCATAAAATTACCTACCTTTTACCCATTTTAAAGCACGGAGTTCAATGACATTGAGTACATGCATAGAGTGGACAGCTGTCACTATCCAGGTGCAGGACAGTTTCTCTTCTTCCGAGAGTGACCCTCTGTATTCATGAAGCAGTAACCTCCCGGCCTCCCGGCCTCCTGTCCTCCTGGCCCTGGACAACATCGTTCTATTTAACTACTCTGTGTTGGTTTCTCATGGGAATGTAGTCAGTATTTGTCCTTTTGTGACTGGGTTCCTTCATTTAGAACTCTGTCCTCAGGGGTCACTCATGTTGTAACAAGTGTCAGAATCTCCTTGTTTTTTAAAGCTGCATGGTGTGGTATATACCCAGAAGTAGAATTTCTAAGTCATGTGATAATTTTATTTTTAACTTTGTTGGGAATACCATTTTCTGTAGTATCATATGGTTTTCAATAGAAGCTTCATTGTTTGACATTCCCATCAACAGTGCAGAAGGTTCCAATTTTACCATGTCCTATGCTTTTATTTTTTTGTTTTTTTTCCCTGAGATAGGATCTCACTGAGTCTCTAAGTTGCATAGTCAGTCCCTAACCTTCAACTTGTGATCTTCTGGCTTCAGCTTCCCACAGTGCTGGGACTATGGTCATGTGCCACCATGTCTGGCTTTTGAAAAAAATAGTAATCAACTTAATGAGTATGAGGAGGTATCGCTTGTGGATTTGACTTGTGTTTCCCTAAGATTAATAAAGTTAAGCATCTTCTCATGTTCCTTTTAGCCATTTATAGATCTTCTCTGGAGAAGCACCATTTTGGGAAGCACTAATTTTAGATTTTATTCTGACAAAACACATGTGTCTTAATAGAGACTTTTTGGAAGATCATCAACTCTTGGTTCTTCTATTTTCTTGAACAAATTGCTTGATTTTGAATCTAACACATACTCAGAGGCAACATCGAGGGGGAAAAATGCCAAATCGTACTGTTATTCTATGAGTCAAATGCTCCTGGCATCTCATTAAAATGTCTCGTGAACCGAAAGAGGTGCGCTTACAGAGGAGGGGAGGGCTGCTTCTGGTGAAGATGTATGGAGGGTCATTTAATCCCGCTCCCATGGGATTTTTCTTCCATACGTAGTCACAAAGGGTCATTGAGGAACATGTCATTTCCCTTACAAGCAGCACATGTACAGCCTGCATGGGGGCAGGGCCACTTGAGTTTATCTAGCTATGGTTCTTTTGGAAGCCAAGTCTCAGTGAAGTTAAGATCTTCGTGCACTTAGGACCGAAAAACAAATCTGTTTCAGTTCGTTGGCAGAACCCTGCAGTGTCTTTTACACCAGTGACTTTTTTCATCTGAATGTTTTCAGTGGCTCTCTGCTTGAGTCTTATTTTTTTAAACAGAGATATGTCTGCCTGTTTTCTTTGACAGTTGTTTCGAGAAGTACGAATAATGAAGATACTGAATCATCCTAACATAGGTATGAAATTTATGTACACAATTAGTGACAAGGCGTTCTCTATAATTTGAAGATATTTAAAAAGATGCACTTTTAAGAATGCTGTATATCAATAGAAGAAAGTGATAGATTGGGAAAGTGACACTGGGTCACTTGTAAGAAAGTTAACTGAAGGCCACAAATTGCTGTTTTCTATCATTGTGCTGTATTTTGCTCACTATCAAATAATTAGTATAATTAATGCATACAAATGTTTTGCATCTTCATACTAGATCTTTTCACATAGAGAGTGTATGTCATTTTAGGTATTTATAGAAAGTGAATCCCAGATGCTTTAGTAATATACACTTCAGCTTGATCGTAGTGGATAAGCAAAATAACTATGCATTTTCAAGAAAATAAGTGTGGATTTCAGTGGATTTCAATTTGGTGACTTTCTGATTTTCCCCATCATTACAAATAAATTTATTGATTAGATATAGTGTCATATAAAGTTATTTGACTGGAAGTAGTAAAAAACAGTTATTTAAAAGTCTGTTTATTTTCAAAAATTGCTTCTTGTATATTTAAAAATCTTATGTGTTTATAGCTATTAATGTGATTATTGGTGGTAAATAATTTCAACTATATAAGTCTAATTTTGTTTTTACCAAAAACTTTTATAATAGTACATAGAGATTTTTTTTAATACTAAAGATTATTTAACATTTTATGATCCCTCATTATAGCAGCTTCCTTTTAAGCAATTTAAAAAAATTGTTTCTCTGATGTTAGCATTTTTCCTATTCTGATTAGACAAGATATGTTTTTTTTAATCTTGGAAACTTTTTAACTCATTTAATTCCAAGTTGCTTTATAGTAAATCATTTTTTTCCACAGGAGTAGTAATTCTTGAGAAACTTTTTGAATTTAAGGTTACACTTAATCAGTTTTAGAAAATAATAGTCCAGTTTTTCACTGGCTTTGTGTTACCTTGGGTTTATTTAAAACACTTGCATCCTATGCTAACAATTATAGAGTTCTATCTCTAATTTCTTTTTCTAGTGAAATTGTTTGAAGTTATTGAAACAGAGAAGACCCTCTATTTAATCATGGAATATGCGAGTGGGGGTAAGGATGAAGAGGATTGAAATAGAATTAATAATACCTACTATGTGACATTGTGACATTTATATCATTTTATTAAAACAACTTTAAACTATAGCTTTAAGAAAATTCAGTGTTTGCTTTCAAGACCTTTTGATCCTTCCAATATAAATAGAATTTGTGGATTATTTTAAAAATATTTAGGGGCATTTTTGAAACTCTGAATGTTTTGTCACCTTATGAAAATTTCAATTTGCTGATTTACATATAATAATAATATATCATGGCATTTTGTTTGGAAGCTTTTGGCTATAAGCAAGTAATCTTAATACAGAACATATGAAGTCCACATGAAAGCATGTTCTAGGTCAGCTGTCTGTTTCACTGAGTGCTCATGTATGACAGATTCTTGGTATGCACACAGCTTTGAGATAATCTATAAAATGTTCATATTTAAACAAATATTGATGTGTACATTTTATAACTTAGAGGACTTGACGGACATAGCAAGATACATCTGTTGTATGATGTGTATGTTTTGGCTGTCACAGTGTCAGAAATATGAATGGTTTTTAAATACTGATATACAATAGAAAATCGCTTTTATTTCCTCTACTTTCTCTTAACTGAAAGACAAATTGACTCAAAATTATTGCTGTTAGTACTTCTCAGAAAGATATTTAAAATGTACAGAGTTAAGGAATTTAATTAATAAAGAAGAATACTTAAAGGAATGTCATTAAGGCCCAAAGAATTTAAGAAATTGGAAAAAATCAAGAGCATCTGAAATTTTTGGCTGGCTAACTTTGTGCTAAGCAATAGGAAAACAGTGTGGAACTTAATACTGTGCTCTTAACTAGTAAAGTTTATAGATTTTTATGGTGATGATGATTTTATGGAAACTGGAGTAAAGAGAATTTATTTCCATCTCTAGCATCTAACCCACAAATTTTTATGTAGTCTCTCAGATTTCAAAAAACTGGGAGCCAGGCATGGTGGTGCATGCCTGTAATCCCAGCACTCGGGAGGCTGAGGCAGGAGGATCGTTGCAAGTTCAAGACCAGCCAGGGCTACAAAGTGAGCACAAGGCCTGCCTGAACTGTATAGCAAGACCCTGTCTCAAAAAGACAAAAAAAAAAAAAAAAAAAGCAAAAAAATGATAAACATTAAATTATTTAATTGCTTTCTACTTATTCGTGCAGATTAAAAGCTTTAGTAGACTTGGTTTTTGCAAAGCCTGTTTTTATCCTGAAAATTTTTCTATTCAGGTTTTTTAACTTAATCTGAAAACCTTACTCATTAGTGTTTATTATTATAGGGTTTTAAAAATTAAATCTAGTCACATTTTCATAAAATATAGACTTGTAATAAAATTGATAAACCTTCAAATACCACATAATGAACTATTTATTTTTCTGTTTTTCTAGATTTACATTTCAATCTGTCACCATGAGAACCCTGAATGTTATTTTCAGCTCATTTTGACTCTTTTCTTCTTTCTGCCCGTGATCTGAAGTTTAGAGAAAAGGGCTAGACACACTTTGATATGAGAGCTCATAGGCTGTACTCATGTGACATGTGAACAGATGAGTGTGTTGATGGCATGTACAGTCAACTCTCTATTGGTGCCAGTAAAAGGCGCAATGGCCAGGCCACTGGCAGGGGCACTGCCAGCCTCCCTGACACAGCAGCAAGCCGCATGGGGAGTGGGGTGGAGATACAGCCTCACACTGGGCTGAGCCGAGGCAGACAGCTGCCCGTTTGCCAAGGGTTTAGTTGGTTCTGGTGCCCAGTGGAGCGAAGATCTTCACTGGTTCCAAGTCAGGGAAATCCTTCATAACTTTGAACTGTGTTTAATCCAAAGACGCCTATTAAAAGTAGATGTCGGGTCTACTCTGGATGGTGGGTTTATCCTTTCTTTCATTCATGGAAGCAGTGTTTATGAAATGCTTTCCAGGCAGTGTCCTAGGAGGCAGGAACACACAGGTGAGCACCGAGTCTCTACCCACAAGGTTGCATGGTAGTTGGGAAAGCAGATCATACGTGCGCAGTACACGGTAAGTGGGGACTGGCCCGTGTAAATGTCCAGTGTCAGCACTCTAGGTGTAACTGAAGAGCAGAAGTCCTAAATATATTTTAGTCTTTGAAGTCCTAAATACATTTTTCCCAGCCTAAACTCACATATCTGGAATTAAGGACTCTGATGGGTTAACTAAAATTAACAACCATTCACACATATTTAAAATTAACTCCTTTGATGAATCAGCTAGAGCACCCATTCCCTTCTGTTTTCGTCATTCCACTTCATCACTTCAGGACGCTGGTATAATGCTTATGTGATGCTGTAGATGAATTAGTTTCATCTGACATATTTCCATGACATACTTGATTTTTAACTTTTTTTGTTTTGCTTACACCCTAGGGTTGATATTGTATATGTATTTGGAATACATCAATATACCTGGGTATAAATGTATCCTTTATTGTGTGCTTGCTAGATCTAGGCCAGTCACTATACCAAGCACACGCTTTACTCCTGTGCTCCCCGGGGGCCATACAAGCAGGCATCAGGTAGAAAATCAGTCTTAGAAAAGTTGCAAGGTCTTTTTACCGTCTTCCAGTAGCTTCTTAGGGCGGGACCAGGATTCATAACAAAATTGACCTGACCCTGAAGCGTGAGTTTTTAACAATTTTACTCTATTAAACGTAATTTTTAAAAACCACTTTGTAAGTTTTTAATATACATGTATATCTGTATGTTGCAAATTATGAGTACATTGAGCTATTTTATTTCTAAAATTGTAATTGAAGATTAATTTGTTTTACTAAACTGACCAGAGGAAAATTTAAAACATAAATATGAAAAGAAACGGATTACTAGAAGTTTTCTCCAACATCTAGTTATTTTTAATTATTTCAATGAGTTTATTGCTTACCCACTTTTTGTTCTGTTGTGGAGAGGATGCAGGTAAAGTACAGCTATGATGATATGCAAGAGGCTTGCAGTTTGCTTGGGGTAGCAGAGATGTACACAGGTGTGATTTAACTTAGTGTAGTTAACGTCAGCTACCAGTGAGACAAGCATAACTGGCATAGCACGGAGAGGAGAGAAATCAGTCAGGCAGTGAGGTGGCATTTGACCAGAGCTGCGCGCTTGGTAGAATTTAAAAGAGAGGGTGTCTTTATTTTGTTTGCACTGGAGGCCCCAAATACAAAGCCAAGTGCAATGTGCATTTCCTGTGCCATGGCTTCCGTTATTAGAATGGATAATAAAGAGTTGACTGTATTTGCACATAACACTTGAAAGCAGAAAACATGTTTTCTTGGTTGTGTTTTTACAACGTATTTTTGAAGAGTTTTGCTAAATCATAACCTGCTACAGATACTCAATTCTGTATGTATTTTTTTCCTTTTTTCTATTTATGTATTTGGATTGTGACTTATATAGACATAGTAGAAAATCGCGGGCCAAAAGTTTCTGCAAAAACTTGACATTGCGCATATTATTAACTGAAAATCTGTGTATATTTTACTGCTGCTCTGCCTTTCTGATTCAGGTGAAGTATTTGATTACTTAGTTGCCCATGGAAGAATGAAAGAAAAAGAGGCCCGTTCCAAGTTTAGGCAGGTACGGAAAGTGCTTTCGACTTTGCTCTGCTGTTGTGTTCAGGGATGCGCAGTGGGCAGGGTCACAGGCTGGGCCTATGTGCGCGAGATGCCTTACAAAGTTAAATTCCTGCTGGCTTACACTTTTTAATATAGGAAAATTCCCAGAAACAAAGACTTATTTTCCTGAATTTAAATTTGAAATACTTACAGATGGTTATTTTTAGATGGTGATAAGCAGTGAATTTTTATAAGTGAGACTCACCTTAGCTCTGAGTCTTGGAAATATGCACCAGCCCAGGTAGAACAGAAGTATTGAGCCCTTGATGCCTGGACCCGGTAGCTGTGGTCCAGCATGGAAGTGTTATGTATAAAGCATGTGTGTGCACTGTTTACAGAGGTTATTGCACTGTTTTCTATAATTAAATATGTATTGGTATTGAAACGCATTTTATAGATGTCAAGAATACAGATAATTTTATTTAGCCACAGGCAAGGAATCTTGCCAGCGTGACAGAAGGCAATGATACTGCCTTCTAATTCTGTAAGATGTTGGCATTTGCAATTAAACTTCAATATGATTAGTTACAGAAATTATAAAGCAAGGAAAAATAATTTAAATCATCTAGGATTTTATTTTTACTTTTTAGGACTGAATTGAAAATAAGCCTACTTAATGAATTCATATAGAAATGATTAATTAATTACAAATTTTTCATAAGGTAGATTAATGTAAGTGCAACAGACAACTTATAATATCCTTAACTTCCCCTCCAGGAATTTAAAATTTTCATTTACGAATTGCTCCCCCACTTCTATAATTATAGGCACTAATTCAGTGATCAGAGAGGTTAGAGAACCCTCCTCTAAGAGAATTGTTTAGGTTAACATATCAAACAATCAGCAGAACCCTCAAGAGAAAAGGGAGGGGAGAAAAGATTTGTTTAACTATTTCTGACGTGCATTTTCCAAATGAATTGTGGGGAGACTTGTTCTGTAAAGTCTGTGTTATTGAGGTCTCACAGAATTATTAACACAACTTGTGAAATGTTTTATACCAAAGACACACATAGCCCTTTTATTCGTGATGGATTCCTAGAAGCATTCCTGTTAAAATTGTGAACTCAGAAACAATCCGTAATGTGGAAAGCCACATTCAGAAACTGAATTGTGTTCGGACCCTTTATGGTGAAATTCTTTCTTCTTCGGGGTGGAGGGCCAAGCCTACTCTTAAGTGGAGTGCTCAGGCATTGCTTTAAACATTTTTTTTTTTTTTCAGTATCAGTCACAGTGGTTTTAGTTTGTAGCAGACCAGCAAAAAAATTCCAATTGGCATTAATTATTTCCATTGGAATCTTAATGTATGTTTTAGACATTATTGCCACTTGACCTTTTCCTTTTCAGTCTGCTAGTTCTTATTTACCAAAAACATACTTAGCATGGAAAATTGTGCTTGGAACTCTGTGAAATTAGAGAGGTTGAAAATGCCTCCCGTTTTACAGAGCCTGCTGCCTTTTCTGGTGAACAGGAGGACGAGAAGTTAGAGCAAAGATATTTCCTGACCAACATGCATGGGCCCTGCTGTGATCCATATAGATCAAATAATTACTAACACTGACTTCACCTTTGCAAATAGCACGTGAATTATTTTGAACTCAGGTTTATGTTCTTCATGTTGCAGAAGTTCAGTGTCCACATAATGCTTTTAAACATGTGTAAAACTAGCCAGGCATGGTGGTGCACATCTGCAATCCCAGTGTTCAGGGAGGACAAGGAAGGAGGGTGAGAGGTTCGAGTCCCACCTGGCAGCCTGATGAGATCCAGTCTCACCATGACACATTTTGGAAAAGGACCAGGGATGTAACTGCATAACCCTGACAGCCCTGAGTTCAGTTTCCAGCACAAAATAATTCATGAATTCATTTGCTGTAAAACAATAGGAAATATTTTCTATATGTTACTTGTGTACTATAAATATTAAATACACTTAACATCTATGTGTCCCCCCAAAACTAGAAAGTTTATTTTTGAGGAATTTATTTTTCTTTATGGGTTTAAATTCTTAAGAATGAATACATGTACATTCATGTTCATCTGTGTTTTCTCTGTATTCTATGAATTTTTTAACAGTGAAAGAAGGTTCTACATTAGCAAGGGCACATAAATACCTGTCCTTGACCCCCCCACCCCCCGTAAAGGACAGCAAAGATACCAGCATGTTGGAGGCTGCTTAGCGGTCATCTGCACAGTGCCTCTGCGCTCTGTGGGACTTGCGGCCTGCCAAGCAGTCCTAGTATTGATTCCAGCCTCGAGGGTACTGCAAGCCAAAGCACAGGCCTTGCTGCCCGCTTATAAGCAGTTACCAAGCAGCCCCAACAGCTGTCCTTTGCCAGAAAGCACAGGCCATACACAGCCTTCAGGTCAGTGCAGCACTGCCTCTAAGTCCTGTCCTCAGGGTCCCTGATGGACGGCCACAGAGAAGGCCCTGCATCCACCGGAGGAGCCAGACCTTCTGAGATGGGAGAGTCCAGTTGTAGATAGAGTACTACCATGAAACTCAGCCATGCGGGTGAAGGTTCTATAGTTGATTCGGAAACCCAAACATCTCACCTCTTCCAAGGAAGAAAGTGCAGGTGTGGAAATACTGAAAAGCATGGCATTATCTGCCAGCTTGGAGCTCATTCTGCCTGTGTGGAGAATTATGCTTAGTAGAGAGCATTCTGGTGAAGCACCTTCCCATTCTCTGGTTTTTTTTTTGATGGTACTGGGGATTGAACTCAGGACCTTGCGCTTGCCAGGCGGGCGCTTATTCCGCTGAGCCATATCCCCAGCCCTTACCTTCCCATTCTCCAAGCACTTGGGCTTAGGAACCATAGCTGCTCTCATAGAGACTGTTCTAGCTGCTGTGAACACTTGATCTCCGATGGTGTTTGGTGACCACATCATTAGCCAGCACGACTCCACGGTATCGTATACATGTGTGACTTGTGAAAGACAGCACCAGCATCAGCACACTCCTATGTCCTCCATACCAAAACAGCCTGGTGGAGTGCGCATAAGCTGTGCATTTAACTATTACAGTACACGCACAGTGTGCTGGTCTTGTGACTAACAAATGTAAGTTAGGAGAAATTAGGTGTTAGAATTTTGGAGCATATTGCTTAGGAAAACTAACGTTATAAGTATTTGTTATTTTAGAGACACACACTTCAAAATGATCATAAGCATTCACACCACCCTGCATGCAGAAGTTCAGTGGCTCTGCAGTATTGGCTCACTTGGAATTCAGGGACCATTACCTGCCTGTTGAGAAGGGTTTAGCTCCCACTCTGTCCTGTCTTCCCATCGGCTTTCCGGAGACAGGGCACACTCAGCATTAACGCAGTCACCCTGTACCTCCCTGCCCCCTCCCATCTCAACTAGCCCTGTCCTTCAAGGACAGCTGCAATCAGATAGCACCTATTCCGGGACATGTTTCCAGTGAAACCATCGTTTTCTGTGATTCTCTCCCTTTGTACCTCTGCTTGTGTGATCTGCCTTGAATTATAATTACTCTGACAGTTCCCTTTGGAATCAGATTGGAAGCTCCCGAAGGGCAGGGCTGGGGAGTGTTCATTTCTGTCCTCCCCCAGCACCCAGCACGTTTTTTTGCACATAGCAGGCACTCAATGAACTGAGTCAGTGAATTTGATTGAGTATGTATTACTCACTGTGTTGATGATTTTGTTTTCAATTCATAGTATCTGTCTTTGGACCATTGTAATATACATTAGAATAATTTCTAGTGCTGAAATGTCAGTTTCACGCTGCTGAGTTTTCTCTCCACCCATATCCTTGTTAGCATGTCATACTTCACATCACTTGTAGTCTTCTGAAAATCTCATTTCTGTCTCCATTTATAAATAACCAACATTCAGTATTCCACCTGAATTTACAGGTAGCTGAGTCCACACAACTGAATGTCCTGTGCATTAAAGCTTCATTTTCCTGTCCGTCGGATCTAGTCATTGGTGTACAAAATAGCATTTTATCCACTGCTATCAGATTCTTACCATTTTTTATCAAATAAAGTGCCATTAGAAAATTTTGTAATCATCCGTCTCCCGTTTATATCTTGGCTCTTAAACTGTTGGCTCCCACTGTTTAGCCCTTGTGCCCAGGAGCACCTCACAGTGGTTAGAGATCACAACCGCATGCAGGGTGTATTCGTAGGTACAGAACTCTCTGCCAGGCTGCGTTAGTAACAGATGATTAAATTTCATTTTTCCCTTTTCTTCTTTCGAAGATTGGGTGTTTTTAAGATTCAAAATATTTCCTATTTTTCTATATTTGAACAGACAAATACAAGGTGTTGCTATATACCTTTTAGTAAATCGAGAAAGCCTGCCTTGAACACATCTGATGTAATTCCTAGGATGTACTTTTGCTTTTATTCTCTAGCCGTTATCCTGAAATGCTGATTCACCTGTGCCAAAGCAATGATTTCAACACTGCACTATGACATGGGACCAAAAGTACATATTGTACATCCGGGGAGACATAATGATCTATTCAAATCTTCACGGACTGGCAGGGAAACAGTTCAGTGTGTTTTAATATTGCTTTTCCACATTTAAGAGCAAGTTTCCTCCTGCTAATATGTATAATTTTCTGAACTAAAGAAATAGTGAAATTACTAAATTTTACTTTGAAATCCCAATCAGTAATTTATCTAAACTGGAGTTGATGATTGTGAGAAAATCAGTATTATTTACTATAAAGTAATTTTCACTCATTTACCCAAATATTTATTTCAGATTGTGTCTGCGGTGCAGTATTGTCATCAAAAGTGCATTGTTCACCGTGACCTTAAGGTGAGTAACAAAAGGCCCAGTGATGTACATTTCATAAATAAAGTCAGAGCTGTCTGGTTTCCTACCTTTTTGAGGCAAGTAGTTTTTATGTGATTCTCATAGGAACTTAACAAAATGCTGCCCCCTACTGAGGAAATGAGGACAATATGGAGAGAAATCATCTAGCATCAAAAGCCAGAAGACTTGAGTCACCATTATTTAATTAGTTTTAAATAGAAAAATGTGGTAATTAATCTGCAAATAAAAATGTGCAAGATCCCACTCAGCAGAAGCAAGGTCAGAGCACAAATCCACGTTAACCTGGTGGAAGAGCCAGCATTCATTCTCCGCCTTGGAGCTCATGTAGACGAAGTATCTCTGTAGACAGACATGAAGGGCATGTGACTAGTATAAACCAGTGTGCTTCAGAATAAAAGACATGCAGTGGTTTTCATTTTGGTCAAGTTTTATTCCTTGTTGGAACCTGCACATCTATGAAGTAGCCTGTGACTTTTTTAGTCTCTTCATCAGTTGAAACAGAGTTTGAAACAAAACACACACAGGAGCACATTCTCTACTGAGTGGCTACGCCTAAAACAGGCATGCTTAAAATTTTGTCCTTAAATGCTTCTGTTTAAGGGTATTAGAAAATCTGTCTCCAGGATAGAACTAGGTTCAGAGCAGCAAAAGGAGCTGGAGACAGACAAGTCTAACAGAGGCCACATCGTGTCACACTCTTTCACATACGCAGTGCTTGGCTGGGGAGGGAGGACACGGGTGAGGAGCCCGGTGGAGGTGAGCCCTGGCCTGGTGCCCACTGAGGCGGCCCCACTGGGGTCCTCAGGACAAGTGCAGCTCCCGTCGGAGGGCAGCAGGCTTGTGCTGACTTCCGTTCTGCAGACCTCCCTCAGGTGTAGTTCCAAATGTTTCTTACCAGGAAGATGGAAAAGGAGGTTCAAGTAGACTATGGAAGAAAACAGGTGTTAAGTAACCTCCTTCCGCAGAGCTGGGTGTGTGGGTAGATGAGAGCTCGGAGCATCTCCTCTCTAATGTCAAACTCAGCCCCACGGAGATGTCAGGTTGGGCAGATACATGGCGAAGTGCCAGCTTGGACATCTAAATGTGATACTACTTTTAAAAACAAGAGACGAAGTATATAAGTTTGGGTTCTAAAACAAGTGCAAACAAAGATTTTATGTTGTGTATGCTTTTTACATTGTCCTTTTCGTTATTTTCCTCTTAGGCTGAAAACCTTCTCCTTGATGCTGATATGAATATTAAAATTGCTGACTTTGGTTTTAGTAACGAGTTCACAGTGGGGAACAAACTGGACACATTTTGTGGAAGCCCCCCCTACGCTGCCCCCGAGCTCTTCCAAGGGAAGAAGTACGATGGGCCCGAGGTGGATGTGTGGAGCCTCGGCGTCATTCTCTACACGCTGGTCAGCGGCTCCTTGCCCTTTGATGGCCAGAATCTGAAGGTACCACTCAGTGGGATGTTCGTGTTGTCACCCCAGACACGCTGGTCTCAGAGCCAGTCCAGTTGTAAGTGTTTGTGTCTGCTTTGTCAAGGAACTGCGGGAGCGGGTCCTGAGAGGGAAGTACCGCATCCCCTTCTACATGTCCACGGACTGCGAGAACCTGCTCAAGAAGCTGCTTGTGCTGAACCCCATCAAGAGAGGCAACTTGGAAGTGAGTGGGGTTTGGTACTCCAGATTTAAAGTTTGACAGTTAAGATATTCCAGGAACAGGAAGGAATTTTAGTAGCATATAACACGGTTTTCTTTCTATCCTTGAAAAAATGAACAAAATGATTTCCTTTCCTGTTGTATTCCTCTAACTTGTAAGAAGGAAATCAACTCATAATATTCTTGGTATAGGCTAAGTACGATACTACCAGCATAATAGTGGATAACTTGGTAATCAGTATGCTTGATGGTAGAATAAAAATATAAGTGAATGTTTATTTATTTTAAAGAGAATACGAAATAAAATAACAACAACATAGACAAAAAACAAAAACAATAAAAATGATACAGTTTCAAAACAGAATGATAGGAATTAAGAGCGGCTGTTAGGTTACATATTGTTAACTTCAACAGAGTTGCTCACATTACCAGATGTAAGAAGGCAAGATTGATCAAACTATTAGAGAGAATAAAAAATAATATAAAAAAACATTAGAAACAACACAGAGCTTCACTAGACGAGATGGTAGGAACTGACCAATGGTTTTTATATTGCGTATGGTTGTCTTCAAGTTAATTGTTCAGATTACCAGCTATAAGCATGCAAAACTGGTCAAAAAAATTTAAGCATTAACTGGTCCTTTGAATAAACCATTAGACATCAGCAGTACAATTACCCTGGCTGTCCTTGTAGATACATGCATATATATGTATGTATGTATTTTTATTTTAAAGAGAATAAAGCAACAACATAGACAATAATAAGTGACTTTTATAAGTAAAAATATACTTGGAAGGTTTTTTTTTTTTTACTTTTTAAAAACTATATTAGTGTTTCTACACAGTCCGTATAAAGGCATACTTCATGGTAATGATTTGACAAGTACTGGAACTCAGTTTGAACTTTAATTCAGCAAAAATGTCCAAACAGCAAACACATGCGTGTTGATGTTCACCTTCCTGCCTTTGTCTGCTGGACTTGGGCAGGAGGAGTCGCATGTTCCCTAGAGCAGGTGCACGAGCCAGGCGTAGGTTTGAGCCCTCCCCTCGCCACTTCTGAGCTGGGGAACCTTACGTAATCTTCCAAGTTTATCTTCTTGTCTAGAAGGGTTGTTTTATGAGTGGAAATAAATTTGCCTGTTGCTTAGAAAAAGGAGAATTTGTCAAGAGAGGGTTCTTTCTAAAGACTGTTACTTCTTAATTCTTCAGTGAAGTATTAAATTAAAATGAGAAAATAGAGATAACATTGACTTTTAGTTGAAGAAAGAGGAAAACTATTTGGGCAGAACAGAAAACCTGCTTTTTACTAAAGACTCAACAGCTTTTGCAGAGATGAAAAACGATCTTGAAAATTCCAGTCCAATGAGTACTTCCAGGCTATACCTGAAATTATAATCTGATATAAAAAATTTAATAGAAACCTCTGAACATCAGTACAAAAACTTTACAAATATGTGACTAGAACACACTGGAAATAAGTATTTCCATTTCTTAACACACTGTTATGTTATTACATACATTCCACACATACTGTTAAGTGTGGTTCACTGAGGTACACCGGAGCTTTGTGCAATCAGATGCCTAATTTTTATCCTTCTGACACTACAATAAGAATAACTTACGTCTTAAAACTGTTGCAGGTCTGTTTCTAGAGTGACACTTTGGCCTGTGGTGAGGTAATTTCAGAGGTGCACCCTGCATTATACACTTGTGCTTTTCTTGTATTTATTTGCCTTAATTAGGAGGACAGAAAATTCAGCGAATTAAGCTCGTTGAAACTGCACTTGTTTTAGTGCAGCTGGGGTTCTGGGTCAGGGGCCTTGCAGGGAGCCTCCTTGTGTCCAGGGCTCTCTGCGTAGTTGGGCTTTATGGTTTTATTTCCCCACCTATTCATAAAAGATGCTGTGTCCAACGGAAGCTAAGGGATGGTGATGCCCACTGGGAGATCACTTTAAATGCTTGCTAGCAGTGGGCCGGTTAGCAGGTATTTCTACTGAATCATTTGTTTAAATGTGGTTATTTCTATTTCTAAGCTGAAGATTTTTGTGGGTTTTTCTCTTCAGTAGTAAAAGTTTGCTTTGATAATGTCTTAGCAGAGAAGGTGTAAGGTTTAGAGCCTGTTTTTATATCACTGCATTTGGAGACTTCTGACCATCACTCATAGCAAATTATGTGCAGTAGTCGTTGGCTCTCTTGTCAGTCCCGTAAGTCTAGACCTGTAGAGACACATCTCTTGTGTCCCGGTCTCATGCCCCTCTGTTACACAGGAACACACTTTACCTGGCAGTCAGTTTACAAACGCCCAGAACTGAAGCAGCAGCTCAGCTAATAAGCAACACAAAAACAACATACAAAAGTTACTTTGGGAGAACAGAGCTCATAAATTATCTGTGAGCAGGTAAGGTGCTTCTGTCTTAAAGATGATTAATTTTCAGTAGCCAAATATTTCATCTTTTATCCTTAACATTAAAATGCTGTGTGCAGAAGTATTAAGAGTTCTTTGAGTTGAATTCAAAAGCCAGTCCTTACCGTGAAGGTGTTTGATCTTCACAAGTACAAGCTGAGGTGTGTGAGCAGAGTGTGGAACCTCCTGTTCCAGCTCTCAGGGTTAAGTTTTTCAGCCGTTACCCATGAGTCCACTTTGTAGATAGCATCAGGTATCACAGATCCACAATGCGGAGGCCGTCTGTAGGCTGCTCCAAATCATTCATATGAACTCCCCAGGCCACCAGCACACATGCTGTCGGCGCCTAGCTGCACTCATAGCAGGAAGGGATGGTGTCACACAGGATTTTGAAGGGATTCATGTTTTATGTTGTGTACTGGGGTCTTCCCCTCATTTACTGAAGTATTCTTATGTCTATATTTTTTATTAGAAACAAACCTGGAAGGTCTGTGTGCGTCCCCCCTTGTGTACACACTCTTCCATCTTTCCAGGTGGTTTCTGCACCAAGGCAGTACCGGGGACGAATCAGGGCCTCATGCCTGCAGGGCAGGCACCCCAGCTCTCAGCTGCAGCCCCAGTCCCTCATTATTGTAGCTCCTGGTGAGGAGGGGCGGTATGAGCTCTCAAAATAAGGTGCAGCGTGGGCTTGAGATAAAGCTGCTCTTACTGTGCTCTCTGTCACTGTGGCGCTCCCCCCAAAGGTGTTTACTCTATTTTGACTTTTGACTTCTAACACCTGATTTTCTAGATGTTCCTAAGGTAATCTTTAAAATCATATTTGTGCTTTACAGTACAGTGGACACTAAGGCAAAAAGATCATCATATTAATAATAACTTTTTTTAAAAAAAGAAAAATACCTAAGTACAATTTCAGAACTTTATAATATGCTTTATAAAGCTTGAAAAGCGTATAAGTAAAATTATTTCCATCTGGGCATCCTAAATTCCGCAATTTTTTATTTTTATTTATTTATTTATTTATTTATTT